>CAKNWW010298650.1:0-16479 GCA_932074435.1 Andricus kollari | reverse complement strand
CTGGAATATTGAGGGCGCGAGTTCTCATCCTCCCAAGCTACGATGTGATCGCCGTGTCAAGAGCTGAATGGTAGAGGCGGACAAACCGGGGTCCCAAAGAAGGCGTCGTAACGGAGGCTTCTCGTGGGACTGAAATTAATCCCAAAAAAAGCCAAGCAAACCAAAACCAATGAGGAGGCCGTTTCGGGACCCTCCTCTAACCCACCGCCAAAAGTGGGAGGCTCCTCAGGGTCGAAGCCGTAGAAGTGCAGCTAACGGAACTTTCCGTGAAGAAAAGGCAACGTTGAGGAGCACAAAAAAAGAGAGGGCGCAGAGCGCGTCTCGTAAAAAGGAGCCAAGGCACCCCACAGGGGGCAGTGTCTGCGGAAACTTTACCTGGAGCAACTCTTCAGGCTAATCCTATTGGCTAACAACGCCCTGGTGAGGGTTGTCGTTGCGTCTGGTTATCCTGAGAACTGTCTAACTCTCGAGGAGTAGAACAGGGTGAGGGATGAAATCTCTAAAGAGATTTACGCATTACCCCGAGAGCCGCGCGCCCCCAGATTCAATGTAATCTTCATCAGGTGGGGGGCCATCGTACTGGAGGCCGCGGAGATCTAGTCGCAGGACTGGATAGTGGAAAAAATCCCAACCTTTAGCCTTAAAGAGGGCCTAAACTTGGAAGTTAAAGGGACGGAGTGTCTGCAGAGGTACCGTAGAGCGACCGTACTGTTTTCCGGCAACCCCGAGAGTCCGACGATCGTTCTGGGGCGCCTGAGTTTTCAGAACCCGTCTCTGCGAACTGATTCATGGAAGGTTTAATCCGACAGGCCGGGATTCATGCCGAATAGGAGAGGCTGGATTCTGCTCGTCGGTCATCCTCAATCCTCAATCAGAGCCCTTGCGTCTCTTGATTACCGACCCTACCTAAGGGCGGGTAGGGTTACCTTCCGAGTGACCCAACTGGGCTTCGTAGGGGGACCAGAAGTGCCCAAAGGTGCCCCGAATCAGCCTGTCGATGGCTGAGACAGGATTCTCTTTGATGTAGAGAAATTTGCACCACAGCAAAGGCGCCTCGCCAGTTCTAGCTAGATGCATGTCTGTGGTGCAGACAGGGCTCGCACTAATCCTAGGTCCCTGGTTATGCAGGGAAAGCATTTGTGGCTTGTCAGGATGTGGCTCCATATATAAGGGGCCGCTCGACAAAACACCAAAGGGTATGGATGCGATCTTGGTGTCTAGATTCTGCTCTAGAGAACTCACCGTTATTAAGGTGAGACTCAGAGGCAGTAGTGGAGAAAGGCTAGAGGTGTTTATCGCCTCGGTTTAATTCCCTAGCGATGCCGAGGGACCTCCGCCTCCCAGAGAGGCGGAGGCTCTAATTCGGCACTGTCAGGAGAATAAAATTCCTCTTCTGTCGGGCTGTGATACAAACTCTCACCACACGGTGTGTGCAAGCACGAACATCAATGACAGAGGAAGATATTTAATTGAATATATAGCGGGCGCAGAGCAGGAGATTCTGAATCGGGGTGATACTCCCATATTCCAGACTAAAAAAAGGAGTGAGGTTCTCGATTTGACTCCATGTTTGGGGGCACTGAGGAGCAGGCTAGTGGACTTGAGAGTCTCCGATGAGGAGTCTCTCTCGGACCACAAAAATATCGTGTTTTGATTAATAATAGGAAAACCGGTGGTTTCCAAAATCAGAAACCCCAGAAATACACATTGGGACTCGTATAAACAGGAACTCAAAGGGGGCTTGCGGAATTTCCCACGAGCTATGTTACCATTGATGAGTTAGAGCACGCCGCGGATTTTCCGCAAAGGGCTCTGATTACATCATATGACTGGGACAAAAAATCCGGAAGCTCGCCTCGGGCTCATAAGGCTCAATAATGTTGAGTTTGCAGAAGACGAAGAACCAACGCTGAATCACCTGATGGAAGTTCACATCCCGTGTTTTCAACGAATACGAATCGACCAAGAGGAGGATGGCTGGGGCCAAGAGTTGGTGAGGGACTACTGGAATTCCCCCTCTACGGTCGCTGATTACAAGAAGGTGGAATGGGCCGCAGGGTGCTTCTGTCCTTTTAAATTACCAGAAGCGGATGGCATTTATCCAGCGATTTTACAAAAAGGCATGGATTTGGTCCTCCCTCATCTGACGAAATTATTTAGGGCAAGTATAGCACTTAAGCACGTGCCATCGGCATGGAAGGATGGCCGAGTGGCCTGCATACCCAAACCTGGGAGGAAGGGTTACACTGCTGCAAAAGATTTTCGTCCAATCAGCATAACGTCTTTTATCCTGAAGACGTTGGAGAAGCTGGTCGAGAGATACATTAGGGATGAGGTGCTCTTAGCCTCCCCGCAGCATAGAGGGCAGCATGATTTTCAGGCAGGCTGCTCGGTAGATACTGCGCAGAGAGGGGGAGGGGAAGCAATCGCCTAGAAGCTTGTGTTTTGAAAACAGAGGATTCGGTTACCTCTGAGACGTCCATTTTCAGATTTAGAATTGAAAAGGGGAGACTTTTCTTATGAGCAGGTTCAGATTGATTTATTTCACGAATGAAGACACATAATCATATTCTCTGGAAGGATCGAGGACCTCTCAGGCTGTAGCTTCCATGTCTTCGTAGTCCAATGATAAGGACTTTTTTGCTTCAAGGCATCAGTTCAACAATTGGGAGGACTTTTGAAAGGATTTATTTTGATATTGGGATTAGTGGAATCAGTGGAATCACTACTGATCTCACTATCTGAAAGTGGTGATGGTACATCAACGATTATCTCAATCTTCAAACTCGTCGTTTGCTTTGGTAACACCCTTGTTAAGTAATGTAGTTTTTTCGATTCCAGCGCGAGCTACATGACTGATAATCTCATTCCCACGGATATCCAGATATCTTGAAACATGTTTCCAGATTACTTCCAACGATCCGATGGCTGACTTAATTTGTTCGAACTCGACTCGATTTTTAACGGGTCTACGTTCTCTTGTTTTCCAATGTTGTGTTTCGCATTTTGGCACCCACTGGGTTGCACTGTCGATCAAATATTTGTAATCAGTGTTAACCTGCAGTTTATATATTACAGCTGCCTGTACCTTTATGAAAGCAATTGTAGCTGCTTAAATTTCCACAAGACTCATTTACTGTCACTCTTGTGCGGCATGTGAACACTGAATGTGTTATTTGGCCTAAACTATACTCCAATTCCTGCCTTATCTTCTCCTTATCCCGAGTGGCTACATGCTTCATCTATGTAGACGTCGACGATTAGTGCCGCACAGTCGACCTTTTTTGAAATTCTGTCTCAAAATCGTAGAACTTTGGATCGGAATGACGTAGAGGGATTCTTTTTTAAATTAAAGAAAAACCTTTCCGAATATAGAAAAATTATAGAGAAAGTCAAAAAAAATAATTTTGAACTTGGAAATCTGTGTTGAAGATGGCATTTTTGGCAAAAAAATCGTTTATTGAATACCAAAAACGCTTACATTTTATATTTTATGTGCTTTACATGTATAGACCATGTCTCGCGGCCGTGAGACGTGGTTATAGCTGAAATGTTACCTTGATTTCGCTAAAAGTGGGTGAAATATTTCAGATTAGCACCTGCTCCCAGCGAAATCCAGCGGTTGTCCTTATGATGTTGTAATGCTTTAATTTAATTTTGATCCAGCTTCAGGTTAAAAGAATTATTCTGTTTTATTTTACGATTCTTTTATTAAATTAATGATGCATAGTCTGCAGTGAATCATGATTTGCAACAAATTTCATAAAAAGTTATGGGAACATTGGGAAATATCTGCCTACATGACATTCCCTTATTCCATCTGAAATCATATTCTCAACATCACCGCTTATCATATTTCTTTTTATTCACGAATTATTTCTGTCTTATATATTCCACGAAGAATATCAGTATACTCCAGTATTGCAAAAATATCATTATTCAATGTTGATAACACAATATATTTTTGGTTTGGCGTGGAAACAAGTTTATCATATTCTACTAGCAATCGAATTCCTTTAACTTCAGGAAAAACGTATCTTTGAGACTAAAATTGCCCGTTCTGATTTGCCTCGGGAGTAATCCAAATATATCCACGTTATCCAAGTGCATATCCTAGTACTTCATGAGAAGCTGGCCTGCCCGGAAGAGACTTGGAGTTGGCATGAAGAGGAGGCTACTGAGGAGAAATCCGGTCAGGTGAATATTGTCTGGCACAAGAAGAAGAACCAGGATGGCGTTTGCAATTGGGATTCCATTCGGACTCTAGTGAATCGTAATTGGCGAAAGCTGTGATCAAACTTTTTGGGCATATTGGTTGATTTTTGCCTACTGGACAACATCTTATTTCATCAGCAGTCAAATTATCAACTGCGCCGCTTAATATATTTATTTTTATTCGCGAATTATTTTCATCTGTCATATATATTCCATGAAGAGTCCCACTATAATCTATTATTGCAAAAACGTCACCGCTGGATGTTGATAATACAATATATTCTTGGTTTGTCCCAAGCACATAGTTCATACGGTCTATTCGCATTTGAATTGGTTTATAAGCGGGAAAAACGTATCTTCGAAATTCAAATCGCTGGTTCTGATTTGTGTAAGCAATAAGCCGAACATAGCCAAGTTGCTCTATTGCACATCCAAGTACTTGAACAGAACGAGGCCTTCCGGGAGAGGACCTAAACCCGTCACGAAGAGAAGGCTTCTGAGGTGAATTCCGGTCAGGTGAATATTGTCTGTCAGAAGACGAAGAACCCGGATTACGTTCGATATTAGGATTGCATTCGGACTGTAGTGAATCGTAATTTGCTAAAGTTTTAATAAAATGTCTGGGGAAGATTGGTTGACGTTTGCCTACTCGACAATACCTTATTTCATCTGTGGTCAAAGTATAAACTTTGCAGCTTTTCATATTTATTTTCAGTCTCGCATGGGATTGATTTGACATATATATTCCACGAAGAATCCCGCTATGCTCCAATATTGCAAAAACGTCACCATTGGATGCTGATAATACAATATGTTCTTGGGCTGGCACGGGAATATACAGGTATTCTTCTGTTCGCAATCTAATTGGATAACCAGCAGGAAAAGCGTATCTTCGAAATTCGAATCGCAGGTTCTGATTAGTGCGAGGAATGAGTCGAATGTACCCAAGTTGTTCAAGTGCATATCCAAGTACTTTTGGAAAAGGCGGCCACCCAGGAGGCGACCGGGCCTTGGCATCAAGAGTATGCTTCTGCGGAGAAGTCCGTTCAGGTGAAAGTTGTCTGTCAGAAAGAGAAGAACCAGGGTAACGTTTGCTATTAGGATTCGATTCCGACTGTAGTGAATCGTCATTAGCTAAAGCTTTGATAAAATTGTTGGGGAAGATGGGGTGACGTTTGCCTACTGGACAATATCGCATTTCATCTGGGGTCAATTTATCAACTTCGCCGCTTATCCTATTTATTTTCAGTCTTGCATGAACTCTATTTGACGAATATATTCCACGAAGAAACCCGCTATGGTTTAATATTGCAAAAATGTCACCATTGGATATTGATAAAACAATATGTTCTTGGGCTGGCACGGGACCATAACTGTTTTCTTCTGTGTGCCATCTAATTGGATAACCAGCAGGAAAAACGTATCTTCGAAATTCAAATCGTATGTTCTGATTTCTGCGGGGAATAAGCCGAATGTATCCAAGTTGTCGAAGCGCATATCCAAGTACTTTAGAAGAAGCAGACGACCTGTCTCTTTCACGAAGAGGACGCTCCTCAGGAGCTTCAGGTATACGATGAGAAGGAGAATAGCGACAGTGAACCGGTCGGGGAGTATCAAGGGAATCTCTGCTTGACTGCGAACTCAATTCTGCAAAAAGAAAGAGAGGATTCATGTTTCTTGTTGAACAAATTTAAAGAAGAGCTGGTAACTTTATTTCTGTGTTTGGTATAAAATACTTTATATCATAATAAAAGGATTCTTTGAAGAAAAGTTGTGCCACATAACTGTCAGGTTGAAAATGATTAAGGCTCACTGTGTTTGAATTCAACACAACAAATTGCTTTGTTTTTATTTGAAGAATTTATTCTGAATTCGGTTTGGGTTGATATTTCGTATTCCATACCGATGGACACAACTGTAAATAAAGACTCATTTTTATATAATAAAATAATTTGGAATGCTAACTGTAAATTTTCCTGCATACTCGAAAAGTCTATTTCGAAGTACTCTGTGTATTCCAACGGCGAAATAAATGCCCTAAATAATAATTTAATTCTGACAATCTCAACCATCGCTGATAAGTTACATTTACTTGCAAAGATTAAATGCCGTACTCCAGGGAAAAAACCTTGGGCTGATAAAGAATATAGCATCAGGCGCAGGTAAGCTTAGACAATCTTTCAATGTTTTTAGAAGGTCGGTTTTTGCCGATTCGAAGGAGGAAAAGTCCCTTGAAATAAAAATATCCTTGCAGGAGTTACGTGTGTCCAAGAAGGGGCAATACGAATCTTCACTGTTGAATTCGCTAGCGGCTTTTATTAATCCTAAGGATTTCTGGACAGCGGTCAATAGATTTAGGTTGCGGTCCCCTTCAACTAACAATATAAGCATGCATATATGGCAGGACCTTCTTTTTTCGCTTCATCCGATTGAGGCTCCTCTTCACATAATGTGGATGGTAACCGAACACTCTTTATTGGACTGTGACATCTCGATGAATGAATTTGAAGCCTCTTTATCAAAATTTAAATGTAAGAAAGTGCCAGGCGACATATAAATAGACCGATAAATCTGATCCTCATAATTAGCGGGGAATTGTCCTTGTAAACAGTATTGCTAAGATCTTCTCTCAGATTCTGTTGACAGGGTGGACTGCATGGGTGGCCATCGTCATCTATGGCACAATCGTCTAAGGATAGGCATGTCCACTAAACTTATACGAATTATAAAAAATCTCTATGATAACGCGGACATGTACACTCGTACTTACGAGGGTCTGACTTCGTCCGCTAAGGTAACTTGTGGGGTGCTTCAAGGAGAAGCGTACTGAAATCAAATTTCGAGGTTTATCGGGGCGCGACCTTCCGCAGCATCTCCGAAGAAATTAGTAGTACACTAGAGAAGTTAAATTTCTAAGTTCGTGAATTTTTGTGACTCACATAGAAATTTCCTTTTCGAAGAAATCTTGACAGCAGATACGAACAGGCCTTACGATTATATCGTGACAGCCTAGTACGGAAACTGTCAAGGTCGTGCGCTTTCAATAGCTTGGGCAGATTCTCGAGTCTTCGACTTCGAAATCTACTTTGTGAAATTTAGAGTAAAAACTTCTATTTGAGATTGTGTCTCCACCTCCTGTATGAGGGAACATTTTATAAAGTCGAGCGCCATACATTTTATATGAAAATCGAAATTGTTTGAAAATAAAGACAAAAAGATAAAATAATATAGGAAGATTGAACTCTGGTTAGAGTCAATCTTAGGGTAGAGGTATTCAAATTATAGATACAAAGACTATCTCCAAAGAATAGCATTATAGATAGATATGCGTGGTTGAATATTGATGATTTTTATCATGCTTTTATATAAAAGATTATATACATATATTGTTTGATTGGATAAATAAATCCACATTATATTTTGATTAATTCAAATAACTGGTCTCGTTATTTCTTCCTTTGAGTCAAACCTATATTAAAATTTGTATGCTCAAAAGTGAATACCTTTCATTGGCACCCGAACGTGGGACTCAAAAGTCGAAAAAGAAATAACAACTTTAAAAAAAGAAGAAAGTAATAAATACGAAAGCAGAATTAAACCAAGGCCAGGAAAAAGAGAATCCAAAAGAATTTATATAAATCCTACAGGTAGAAAAACAAAACCGCAAGGTATTATCAAACTTGATTTTGAAAATGGTGATTTTATATATAATAAGTGTTTCGAAAGAAAGAAAAATGGATAGGCCTAGAAGAAGGAAGTCAGCGAATAACAGTATGGAAGAGAATCAAGGAAAATCCGACGCCGTAGTGTCTGATAATAAATAAAACGCACCAGAGATAAGATTAGATGCGATAGCTGAGCTACTAAAAAATATGGGAAAAAGAATAAAAAAGAGAATTCAAGAAGAATGAGAGGAAATAGATAGAAAAAAAATCTGATAAAGAAGCAATCCTTCAAGAAAGGATTAATCAAGTGGGAAACGAAATGGACCACTTTTAACAAAGGACACAAGATGCATGGAAACTTTGCAGAGCAACGAGCAGCCCAAGAAGCTACGAAAGAGAGGAAAACGCAAGAAGAACGCACATACAATATGTACTACCAGATTTCAAAGAAGATAAGAGTCCAACACCGTACATAACACAAATGAATTAGTACTGGGAAGCAGTACAACCAACAGAGAATGAAACTCATTATTTAATTGAAAGATCCTTGTTAGGATCGGCCATAAATTGGTGGCAGATAGTTGAAAATGAGGTAAGAAACTTCGAGCATTTCGAAAGAAAATTACAAAAATGATACTGGGGGAACCCGTTCAGCATGAAATCAAACGAAAAATAGAGTGCGGATGTTACACACAAAACAAAGATACGTCACGCACAGAGTATGACATCAGCCTGTTTGTGGAAGCTAGAGAACTAGATCCACCAATCCAAGAGAGAGAAATAGTGACCATTATATGAGTAGAAGCTGAAATGGGGACTTTATGTTCTCTCCACAGGCCTGAAAAATGGCCGTACTCATGCACGTATTAAATAA
Source organism: Andricus kollari (assembly GCA_932074435.1). Classification (NCBI taxonomy): domain Eukaryota; kingdom Metazoa; phylum Arthropoda; class Insecta; order Hymenoptera; family Cynipidae; genus Andricus; species Andricus kollari. The sequence goes on along the minus strand of CAKNWW010298650.1, from coordinate 7,725 downwards.
AAGATAATAAAAATGATAGATATATTAGTATATTCACCAATAGAATTAAAGATGACCATCAGAGTGAAGACGAAAGCATAGACCAGCCTCATTTTCGCAAAGTAGAGGAAAAACTGATTAATGCTTCAGTGAATAACTGGGTTAACAAATGTAACTAACGAATATTCTATTGCATCATCAGAGTACACATATATACGTAAGTAGTCGTTATCTCACCTGTATGTGAGATGACGAGGTTATTAGTTTCAAGATTGCCCTTCGGAGATAAGCATATCACTTTACATCTTTCATTATGATCATTATAATTACTAAATTTTCATGTCAAATGAAATTATTATTATTATTATTATTAGTTGGGTTGAGACCCTAACAGCCCCTGACGCTTGGGTAATCCCGTTGCGTCTCCTAGTGAGCCCAAGCGTGACCCCAGAGCCCTCTCCATAAAGAGAGGACCGCAGCCACGCTGTTGGCTGATATGTCCGACTCACTGATGCAGTAACTGTCAGTAAGTATTAGACTTTTCCCCGCAATCGCAGGGCAGTGACAAAGGATGTGAATAGCTGTCTCATCCCGAGCTTGAGTATTTCCCTTGCTCGGTTAAAATTAAGCTTTGAGCCCAAAAGTATTTTGGCCTGTCTGCAACCAGTGTCCAAATCCCACTCATTCTGATGTTCCTCAGTCAGCCAACTGTTAATTTCCTCAGTGACTAACCTACTGGAAATACCTACAACTGGCTCGGGTCCAGTAAAATTTCTTCTTGCTGCTAGTTTGGCTAGCCTATCCGATATCTCATTGCCCTTGATACCACTGTGTCCAGGGATCCATAGCAGAGTAACTCGGTTTTCCGTCGCTAGCATATTTAGTGCCACAAAGCACTCCCATACTAATAGCGACGTGGTCGTTGTTCCATTCAAGGCAAATATAGCAGCCATGCTATCTGAGCAGATACGGATGTTTCTTTTGTTGTCATACTCCTTTGCCTTGTAGGCGCACTGGAGTATGGCCATAATCTCAGATTGTCGAACAGTGGCGTGGGACCCCAACTCGATTGTGAAGCCCATTCCATTCCTTCTACGGTATACACCGGCTCCTGCATTCTCCTCGTTCCTGGAGCCATCTGTAAACCAGTTGTCTCCATCACTGGGCAGGTGTGCGGCGCCGTTAACCCATTCCTCTTTCGTGGATAGGCTAACTCAATACTTCTTGTCGAAGAGATAGCGAGTGACCATTTTGTCCCTGGGCATGTTCAGGGTCGGGCTCCTCGCGATGTCGACTGGGATCTTCACTGCTGTCGAGATCCTTCTGTCATTTACCAAGTTTAGTCTCCAGGCCGCCTTGGCAGCCACGGCCTTGTTGGTAAGATGAAGGGGCTCCAACCCTGTTAGCGCCCTAGTGCCATCGTGGGTGACGACTTGGAGGCACCAGTGATGCCTCTCAAAATCAGTCCCCTGATCCTTTCCAGTCGAGACTTCACAGTGGACAGCTCGACCCTGCTCCACCAGACCACCGCCGCATATGTTAGCCTGGGTCGCAAGATCGCTGTATAGATCCACATAAGTGTCTCCGGCTTGAAGCCTCAGCTTTGCCCTATGCCTCTCCTGCAGAGCCATAGAGTTGCTACTAGCTTCTTGCACTTGTTTTCCAGGTGCTCAGTTTTTTCAGTGTACTCGTGGTTCCCCACTTATACCTTCTGGTGAAAACTACCGCGTCTATCTTACTCGGATTAACCGATAGTCCAGTTTTCTTACACCATGAATCCACTATCATCAGTGCTTGCTGCATTACTCCGAAGAGCGCATCCAGATGCTGGCCACGCGCGATAACTAGTATATCGTCCGCATAGCCTATGACATGGTGACCCTGACTCGAGAGTAGATGAAGCAGTTCATCCACTACTAGGCACCACAGCAAGGGTGATAAAACTCCTTTCTGAGGACATCCCGAGTCCACGGTTCCACATAAAGTGGTATCACCCTTAGTCGTAGTTAGATTCCTGTTGGCCAACATATGGCATATCCATTCCACAACTACAGTAGGCACACCATGTGTGATCATGGCCGCCCTAATCACCTCTCCAGAGGTCTTGTTAAAGGCTCCTTCGATGTCCATAAAGGTTCCAATCGCGAGGCCTTTCTCCTTCAGTTGTCCCTCAATTAGGTTTACTGCTCCGCTTAGGGCCGTCTCCGTCGAGTGACCAGCCCTATAGGCGTGTTGCTCTTTATGAAGTGGCCTCCTTGACAAGACCTTGTCGCGGATATATCTATCCACAAGTCTTTCCACTGTTTTTAGTAGGAAAGATGTTAGGCTGATGGGACGGAAATCCTTATGTCAAATGAAAGGTATAACTATAATTATAATTGGTTATGAACTATGCATGTAACAAAAAAAAAGTTAAACAGGAAAGTTCTTTGAATCATCTAAAACTGCCCAAAAAAGTTAACCTGAAATAAAGAGCAAACAATAACGTGATAAAATACGTATAAGTACCTTTATTCACTTTTGAAATAAAACCTCTAAAGACTTCATTTTTTTGAAAATCCTGTTTAAACATAAAAAATTGATTCTTTAAAAGAAAACAGCGCGCAGTATGTAAATATATTGAAAAGGAAAATCTTTGAGAAAAGGTACGGGGCTAGCATCGCGTAACTTCCTTAAGTAATTTGAAAAAAATTGACTTCTTGAAGGTCAAAGTTGAAATACTTTGTCAAAAATTAATTTTAATAATGAAAGATCCAGGTGTTTGCTTAAAAATAAATCATTTTTAGTTAACATTTAAAAAATTTTCTTCTAAATTTATATTTTTTGTTTTAAATACTTCTTTTTTGGTAGTAAGCTAACATTCTTGATTGAAAATTCAAATACCTTGTGTGCCGATATCTATTCAGTATTTTTTTATTCCAGAACTGATACCCTAATATTTGTTGTGGCTAGTTGTTTTTTAGATCGATTTCGTTTATATAAGTAAATACTGATTAATGATCAATAATTCCAGAAAATGATAACGTTTGACGATTGAAAAGTGATTCGGAATCTTCTGAATTACCCTGCAATCTTTTAAATCATTTTAAATCTTATCAGGTTACCAAAAACAAATGAAAATACATTGGAACCTTTTAATATACCCTAAAACCCAATTCTTTCTAAATACTCTAAAATATTTTAAATCCTCTGAAACCAATTAAATATTCATTATACTCTTTTGAAATAATCTTGTCGTTTTCAAATCCTTTGAAATCAATTGAAACATTCTAAATCTCTTGAAAATGCATAACAATCTTCTGAAACCAAAAAATAATTCAAATCCTATACGTGACATTAAATTGCTGAAATCAATTGAAAAATTCTTAGCATCTTTCAAAACACGCTAAGATATTTAAAATCCTTCGAAATATATTGGAACACCTTGAATTTTTTAAGCTTTTCAAAATCCCTTGTGATTTTCAAAAACACCCTAAAATATTTCCAATCCTTTGAAATCTTCTAAAATACTCTAAAAGTTCTCAAATCCTTGACAATTTTTTCAATTTTTTTTTAAATTATTTAAATTGCTTGAAAACGCCTTTGAGTCGTTTCAAAATCCTTAAATATATGTTTGAAATATTTTTAAATTACTTGAAAGTTGAAACTTTTTATACCTTTCGAAAATGCCTTGGGATCTTCTAAAATACTCAAAAAGATTTCAAATCCTCTGCAATCAATTAAACTATTGAAATCAATTAAATAATTCTTGGAATCTTTCAGCATAATTCAAAAGTTTTCAAATCCTTAAAACTTTTTTGAAATTCTTTGAAACTTACAATTTTTTTTTAATGCCTGTACATTTTTATGAATACTCAAAAGTATTTAAAATCCTCTTAAATTAATTTAAAATTCCTTGGATTCTTGACATTTTTTAGTCACTTTAAAATCAAATATAAATTTTTAAAATAGCCTAAAATATTTAAAATCTTTCATAATTCCTTCAAATTATTCAAATAACAAAAAATGCATTGGAGTCATTAAATATTTCAAAACATATTAAAACATTAAAAATCACTTCATTTTAAAGCTTTCGAAAATGTCTAGGAATCTTTTAAATTACCCTAGAATATTTCAAATCTTCTCAAATCAATTAAATTACTGAAATCAAATGAAAAATCCTTGCAATCTTAAATTAAACTCTAAAAGTTTTTAAATACTTTAATTTTTTTGAAATTTCTTTAAATTATTGAAATCTCTTGAAAATACCTTGGATTCTTTTAAAATACCCTAAGATATTCCTCATCTTCAAAAATTGCTTAAGATTATTGAAATAAATACAAAATTCCTTGAAATTCTTCAAAATTCCCTTAAATATTTCAGGGTCTTTAAAATCTTTTAAAATTGCTTGAAATTTCTGACGTCTCATAAAAATGCCTTGGATTCTTTTAAAATACACTACAATGTGCCCAATCCTTTAAAATTTCTTCAAATTATTGAGATAACAATAAATTCCTTGGAATCTTCTGAAATTCTCTCAAATATTTTTCTAAAATATATATTGAGGTGAAAGCTTTTAAAATCATTCGATATTTTTTAAATCCTCTAAAATCCAATTAAATTCTGAAATCAATTGAAAATTCCTTAGAATCTGTTAAAATACTCTAAAAAATTGCAAATCCTTCAAAATCTGTCGAGATTCATTGAAATTATTTAAGTATATTGAAAATGCCTTAGATTCTTCTGAAACACCCTATAATATTTTGAATCCTCTGAAATTTCTTCAAATTATCGAAATAAATACAAAATTCCTTCGAATCTTTGAAAATTCCCAAAAATCTTTCAAGTTCTTTAAAATCTTTAAAAGCACTTAAAACTTTTCGAAGCTTTCGAAAATAAATCATAATCGTTTTAAATCATCTGATGTCAGTTAAATTACAGAAACCAATTGAGGATTTCTTAGAATTTTTTTAAATACTCTCAAGTTTTCAAAAATTAGTCTGGTTTAAAATTTATCTCCGTCAGGTGAAAATTCCATTAATTTGTTGAAAATTCGTCTTTTTGGTAGAAAAGGAATCTCATTAGTTGACAATTTAACTATTTTGTTGAAAATTCTTTTTACATTCTCATTCTAATGAGAAGGTATTGGTTCCAGATCCACGAACGGACGTAAAACACTTTCAGATCTTCTATAGATGGCAGACAGAACGCGAATTTAAGTGACATAACGATGTACAGACGTGTAGACATTTAATTTCAAAACCAGCAGATATCATTTTCTACCGTGAACGATGTGTCGATTCTGCAAATCAGCTTAGTGCACACAGAATAGAAACGGCGAATCGGTCTATTGCAGTTCTTGGCGAAGCGCAACGGCTCAGGGAAAGGTGTGAACCTGGCAAGTTAGATCGTATCCCAAAAACGAGAAATCTAATCCTTGCCCTTCCTAACGAATAAAGTGTGGCGTTAGATATAAGTAGGGTAAGCCGAATATGAAATCACTTTTGCTTTCTTGATTCCTTTGGAATTTCATTATCTGTTTTGTATCTCATTTTATTTCAATTTGAGTACATTAAACCAAAACTAGAGTCAGTGCGTCAGTAATTTAAAAGAAATCCTTTTTCATCAATGAGATTAAACGGTAAGAAGGCAGCCGAAAAATGAAACTACTTGAATTGATCGGATGGTTATCACAATCCCACAAACTCGAACAAATTAATAAAATTAATTTGGCAGTTTAAACTTCTGGTAAATTATAGTAATTAGAGCTCTTTTACAGGTTTTTAATATTAAAAATGATTATCTCTTACGTAACAGTTCGTTATTTGCATTGACATATTATTTTTTTTTCAAACTTGTTCTCGGGTTAAGAAGAACCCGGTTTTCCATCATAGCCACGGACTAAGTCAAGTGACTGATGAGATGATGATATAATTATTTTATTTAATACGATGTATGAACCCATTTGCGATGATCTTGTAGGTACAAAATTAGGAGCATGGTGTAGTTTGCAGTTCGTCTTTTACCAATGTTATGCTTACACAGCGGCCGTGAATGTTGGAGGTGACGACAGTCGCCTCTGGATGCTTTCTTAGAGCTACTATGTATCACTTTATAGGTTTTTAGTCGCTTGCTTCCTAATGGTCCAGAAAGTTTCTTACAATTTGCATTGACATATTATTATTTTTCAGTTTTCAAACTTTTTCTCGGGTTAAGAAGAATCCGGTTTTCCATGATAGCCGCGGACTAAGTCAAGTGATTGATGAGATAAGAATATAATTAGTTAAATGAATACGATGTATGAACCCATTTGCCATGATGTTTTAGGTACAAAATTAGGAGCATGTTGTAGTATGCAGTTCATCTTTTACCACTGTTACGCTTACACAGCGGCCGTGAATGTTGAAGGTGACGACAGTCGCCTCTGAATGCTTTCTTAGAGCTACCATGTTTCACTCTATAGGTTTTTAGTCGCTTGCTTCCTGATGGTCTAGAAAGTTTCTTAAAATGTGACAGGTGTTTAATAAAACTGCCTTCTGAGCTGCTGTCAGTACCCTACTGACTCCTAAATGTTCAAGATGCTCAGTGCATCTTGCGTGCACATTGCCTGTAGCCGAAATCACAGTAGGATGAATAGATGCATGTTTCACATTCCTCCATATGGTCTTTACTTCATGCCTTAGCTCGCTATACTTGTGGATCTTGGTTGTATAGGTTGCCTGCAAATTTCGTTTAAGTGGATAAGCAATGACGATGATACAGACTCTTCCACCTTTTTTTCTCGCATGACGATGTCCGGCCGATTGGCTCTGATGTAATGATCAGTCTGGATAGTAACATCCCAATATAAGATGTAACCTTCGTTTTCTAAAACGGGCATTGGAATGGATCTATAGAAAGGCATCCATTCTGTTAAGAGTCCTAGGATTAGGGCAAGCTGTTGATGTATAATTCCCGCCATATCATTATGCCTGTGCATATATTCTCTTTGAGCCATTACGCAACAACCATAAAAAATATGCTCGATGGATTCGTTGGTATTTCCACATAATCGGCACCGGTCAACCACGTCTTGATGTAGCACGTGTTTGCGATAATTTCTGGTGCTGACAACCCTGTCCAGTATCGCAATAACGAATTCTTTCGTTTCTGGATACAGGTCGCATTTTCTCAGCCAAAAATTGGATGCCTCACTATCCACTTCATGTTGATCTAACGTTTTGGGCTGCTCGCCGTGGATGGCTGTCTCCATTGCGTTTTAAATTCCTCTATGGTTTCTGCCCTGGTACTCAATCGCCGAATTACTGTGGTGCATTCAGTGCTTCGTCATTTCTACGCGGATGATTCTATTTCATCGTTCAAGGTCGGTGTTCGACCATTTGATGAGCCCAAAGAAGTACGTGAGGACAGGGATGGCATAGGTGTTGATTGCCCTGATCTTGTTTGCCGATTTAAGAGAACTCTTCAGAACCAATCTGAGTCTTGTAGTGAAGGCAGTCGTTAGGCTTTTCTTAACTATCGTATGCTGAATACCCTTATATTGAAGAATACCCAGGTATTTATATGACTCTCCCTCTGCCATTGCATAGATGTCATTCTCGAAATCGTTCTCCAGCTCTGCAGTCCCTAATTCTCCTCTGGTTAAATGCACTGTTCTGCAGTTATCTAGTCCGAACTCCATGTGGATATCATTGGAAAACTACTTTGTGACAGCGATCATTTGCTGCAGTTTCTGGTCCGAACTGGCGTATATCTTCAGGTCATCCA
>CAKNWW010298646.1:0-12201 GCA_932074435.1 Andricus kollari | reverse complement strand
CCTATGTGCGAATATTCCATTAGTAAATACAGGCCGGTGTTTTTTGCTGACTGTTGGCTCCTCATACTCTGCCAATGTTGGACCAGCTATGGCTACTTGAAATCGGCCCTACTACCGAAATTATGACTACGGTCCGGTGTTTTCTGCCGATTTTGGCTCATCATCTTTGCCAAAGTCAGGTCAAGTATAGCTACTTGAAGTCGGCCCAACTACCAAAATGATAACTTCCCGCAGCCACGTTAAATTGGGCTAACTCCATAATGCAACGAATTATGCGGTAACGTCACAAGTATCGCGCAGTGCCACCCACAATAGGCCTCTCTCGGATGGAGGCCATGGTTCAGTTGGGAGTGGCAATAGGATCGAACCGAGACAATGGCCAGGCAATGGCCCCGGACAAACGCGAGAACATCGATTTAAGTGGTCGGACCAACTCACGAGGGACATCCTTACCTGTTGGCAAAGAAACTCACCGACGCGAAGAGGATTTATGCAGAGGTTACATGACCGTAGGGTCAATATGCACCCGGAATATGCTCATAAAACGGCTCAGTATATTAATATATCAGGTATCATTTTTACGCAAAAACGGATATGAAGCTCTTTATCGGAAAGAAGAAGAGCAACATCCTCCAGTGAACATACCACCCTTTCCAGCAATACCACCTTTGCAGATAGCCGAGAATGCCAACATGAGAAGTAAAAGATCTATCCACCAAAAAGACTTTCTCAGGATGGACAAATTATCTGAAGCTAATAATGTTCTCCCCGATTTGCTCCCCGAAGATGGTAATCTTTGAAATCTAAACTGTGTAGTTTACGAGAAGGTGATCTCCCTGCTTAGCAACAATAAAAGTAACGATACTTCAGTACGCCTGCGTAAGACTCGAGAGCGTATTGCACAGCTTCAGTTTAAAATTGAAACGGCGAGACGGCATACATGAAATATTCAGTGCGCGATTAGTTACATAATATCAAATAAAAAATTTGCCCCAAAACTGAGGACAGTTGCTCGAAACTTAAGGAAAGCAAATCACACGCCTAACAAGTGTAAACTGTTGACCATCAAGCAGCACTGGACGTAAAAAATAAGATCTCTTTCGATAGCGAAACAGCGCCTTGAACGGCGAGTAAAATGGATTCAGGAAAATTTCACCTTTTCTACTCATCCTTCCCGTCTGTTCAATAAAACGTCACGTGCCGTTAAAAATCCGCCTAGTCGAGAAGAGATTCAAGTCTTCTGGGATAAAGTATATGGAGATACTTATCAACTAAATGAAGACGCTTCAGATATATCACTCTTTCGTAACTTTTGCCAAAGGCAAAGGTTGCAGGTTCCAGAGGAAGAGTGTCCACTAATTACTGCTGAAGAAGTGAAGATAGTTATCGCTAGAACTAAGAACTTTTTAGCGCCAGGGCCGGATAAAATCGACCACTTTTGGTGGAAAAAGTTCACTTCTACACACCAACATCCAGCTCGTATATTTACTACTTTTTTAAACGGAGAACACCTCATTCCGCAGTGGCTAGTGGAAGGACGCACGGTATTTATCCCTAAGACCGGAGATTTGTCAAGTCCAGAGAACTACAGGCCCATAGCTTGTTTAAACACCAGCTACAAGCTATTCACTGGCATCCTCAAAAAGAGGATATTAACATCTATCGAGCCGGTATGGAATGCAATAGTTGAACAACGTGGATGCAAGAGAGGGCTGGCAGATTGCAGGTTACATATACACTGAGGGCTGGATATGAGGAGCGTCAAGTTAAGGTATTCCTAGAACTGCTGGCCTCGTGTGGCCTCGGAATGTGGCGATGTGCGGAGCAAGAGATGCCTGTTCACTCTAACTAATCAGTAATTCGTAAAAGTAACAGGAGCGTAGGAATAAAACGGACAGTGTGCGGATACGCAGGCGCGTATATTTCGTAATATTATGAAATGGTTCTCAGGCAAGTGACTGTTTACGTTTGGATGGCTCGGAGATATGATCAAAGCAATGGCTGAAACCGATCTTATCCCCAGGCTCCAATGTATATCGAGGCATGCCCACCTATCACTGCCGAAGAGGTGAAAAAGTATTAAGAAGTTGTGTTGTCTAAATTAACAATTATTTATGTGTACATTGAAATGCGATGTTTTCATTGTAAACGTAAGCATAGTTATATATTAAGTACAATACTCTTTTCGTACATAGGTGTAAACATATTTGGTAGATAATTGTCTTTTGGTAAAAAAGTGAATCGATTTTTAAACAATAGATTTATAATACGGTTTCCTTCATTGAGATCTTTCACTTTCGTTGGACGTAATCTGATGAATTTCCGTTTGAGATTAACTAGATGAAGATTGCTGTGTTAACATCTCGGTGCAGTTGAAGACTTAATTTCCTCAATTTCAATTGATTCCTCGCTATTTATCTTAGGCTGTACGTCTTTATTAATATTTTTCTGAGAAAAAATCGTCGTTTGCCTGGAACAGAATAAACAAAACATCCTACCAAGCGCATAATGAGGCACTAAAAACTATAATGCAGAGCCTAAAAATGTAAACGTACCTGTATAAGTAATGCCTGTTTCGATACAGTTGATCCGATATTTAATCCGCATACTTTTCCTATTTGCTCGGCTATTTCGATTAGTTCGTGGAGGCGTAACCCCTGATTTATCAGATCTGTATTTAAATTAAGACTGTTATTCTTAAAATCTGTTTTTGATTTAAGCTCCAAAATAATTTCTGAAAAATTGACATTCTATTCTTCTTTTTTAATATACGTAATTATTTCGGATATGTTTAATGCTGTAATGTCTTTAAACTTTTTATCTGAAAATTTAAATTCATATCTAGAATTTTTCACGCCTGTTGCTGTAAGTTTGATAGTTTTTGTATTTGCTTTACAACCTGGTTTTAATTTTAGGATATCTGTGTTTTTTAACATTGTTGAAATTGGTACTGAAGATATTCATCAATTTTTTTTTGTAATTTTTGCCAATAAGGGTGTTTAAGTTATTTAAGTCTAATATCAGAGTTTTCAAAGTTTGAAAAATTTGGCATTTTAATTAGATTGATTTCCCATTTGTTGGCTGTCCCTATCTTATGTGAAGGGTGTTGCGTTTTCACAAATATATTTGTTATTTAATGTTTTACATAGTGATAGATCTTGGTAATTAAAACTGAAATATAGGGATCGATAATTTTGAATTGCTGAATATTCAAATTCTGGTACAATATAAGCATGTGTTTCTGTATCTAAAGGAGTTGATAATTGTTCAACTAGAAGTGAAGTACTTTTGAAAAAATCGTATGTTTCGAGATTCAGAAGCGAGGAACTGGAATTTCTAGGTTTGGTTGTGCTTTTTGAACTTTTTCTATGTAGTGTCCCGGGTAAAAATATTTGCGCTTAGTTTTGGCTTGAGTGTCTTCGAAATGTCTCGATATGTCTCGAATATGTCTCTAGGACCGTGATGTCTAGCTCCGTCTCACCAGCTAGACATTGGAGATACCCGGACTTCACTCGCATTTATGGCTGTAAACTGTGCCAAGCCAAGACCACGAAGACTTGTCTTGATAAGTATACCGAATTGCTTTTAAAGACAAATATATTACCACTTTGTGGCTTTAAAATTTCCCAGGGTCAAAATTACAAGAGTTTTCGTTTCTAAATTTTACTGTCCATTATACTGCGACCTCCATAAACTATGGACCCCACCGACAGGGCCTGCCATTTCCAGGAAGCAGGTACCTAGGTTAGGACCAAGCAGTTGACATCTGCTGAGGTTTAAAATTTTACAACCTATAAAACTTGTAATTTGTTAATAACTAATTTTCAAATAAGAAATTCGGAACCTGTCTGTCTCAACAACTGCAGGCATATAAAATTTTCCGGAAAAAGATTATAACTGTCATTTTCTAGAAGTATCTAGTGAACTGTTGGAGACAGGAAAAAATGGACAACATTTTTAGATTCGTCATCCAAAGAATAATAATTATTACAAACAAATAAACTTATTACTACATACTAAATAAATACCATGAATATAAATAATATAAACTTTATATAAAGTTTAAAGCGGATTAGTGATGACCCTCAGAGGGTCTGAGACATCAAAATAAGTATGGTTCCGTCTCACTAGCTAGACATACAGAATGACTTGAAACTGCCTTGGATTGGTCTTTACCCAAGCCAAACCCAAGCACAAATATTTTTACCCGGGGTATAATTTGTGGAGCTGCTAAAACTTTAGGTTTTATTTGCCTTGCCGAACGAGTAAGATTGCATCTAGGAGCATTGTAGTATCAAATTCAAATTCTGATATGTGGTTATTCAATGCCGCTACATGAGAAGCTAATTCTTGATTTAGCTGAGTAACCCAAGTATCGTTATTCATGTTTGTATTTTGTTTAGCTGCTTTTTGAGCCAGTTCTGAAATTAGTTTAGTTATAGATTTCCATTTTTTGTTGTTTTGATTAAATTTTCATTGAAATCTATGGGTAAAATCTGGCAGAATTTCCGCAAGTGCTACAGTATTGTTTGAAAATTGTTCAATTTTGCTTTGGTAGTGGGCAGCATCGTTTCTATCTAATTTCCCGAATAATGTTTTGACTACTGAACCTAAAAATTCGAAAGGTGCATGTTTGAATCGAGATTCGCCATTCAACAGTTCGTTGAGTTGTCCTTTTCCTTGATTTAGTTTCAACTCTACATTGCCTCAATGTTGTCGATCTTAGTTGATAGCAAAAGGATGATAGCCGGTTAGAGTTGGAGAAAAGCACCTTTTGTTATTGTAGTTAAAATCGGAGTTCATAATGTGGGAAATCGTCTTCCACATCATGTTATAAGTTTTTACTTCGCTTAATCGTTACGAAAATAGTCCTGGACTCTTATGTATTTACGTAATACTATATGAAGGTTTGTGAAAATTTTGTCGTTCAATTCAAATCTGGAGATCCTGTAAGATAAACTACATTTTCAGTTTGCCTGTGTGTATCGCTTCTGTTCCTGAGTTCTTTTCTATTGTAACGTTGGCTTTTCTTTAAGGGCGATTATTTTAAAGGGACCGATGTAATTAGATTTTTCACAATGAGTGACTTTGACTCGTAGCAAATTTTTGCTTAATAATTTTAAAAAACTCACTTTTTAGAATTCCTGCTTCCTTAATTGGAAATGAGTCTGATACTATTTGGAAACAAACATCTAGATTATTGCATTTTAGATTTACTTGGCCCAAGATAAGCACTAACCCTGACGTTATTGCCTTTACTTCAAAAATAATATCTGAATTCTTTTCTATTCAATCGCTTGGGACGCGGTATTTGATTACACTGATTTCCGCTCCTGTATCCAGAAACACTTCACTGTCATTATTTTTTAGAGCTGTACTTGTAAGAAGCACAGTTGTTGAATGAACTGGATTGCTTAAATGGGTGGTTGCTCGTCGTCAAGGTTGTGATTGGCTGTGGCGCGTCCGATAATTGGTTCGCCACTCGCCTGCGCACCCATTTGACGAGCAGTGTTGGCGTTTTTGGTTGGTTTATGTTTGGTGCTTCGTTTGCAATGAATTGATTTTGTAAGGAATTTTTGGGGTTTTAGGAAGTTTGAATGGTGCTCGAGTCTGTGTTTATTCGAGGGGCTGGCTTATAAACTTTTTGGATAGAATCATGTCAAGTCAAAGAAATCGAAAAATGGATGGTTTAAAACACATTCGTCAAAAATAGTGAATGTTAAAAAAGAGAAATATGTTGACTTCTTTGGTGGCCTTATAAGAATGTTATATTAAAAATAAGCACTGGTGGGCCATCACATGATTCTATCTTAGACCACCATGGCGAAGTGACATTTCCTAAATGTGGAGAAATAATATCGCTTAAACAAGGTGGTTATGCAAATAAGTTTAGCCGCTAGTCACATAGTCTGCTGTATGTACATAGCGCATTTGACGTCATAGTGTGATAGGACATCGGTCTCTCTCTTATCATCTTTTCGTGAGTACATACTTAACATATTGTGTACATTACTTTATACTTAATCAAAAATAATTGTTTCGGTTACAATTCATTTGGTAATAATAATTACTTAGTTTTAAAAAAAAATTAAATGAAAAATAGTTACTATAGTTGACAATTGTGCTGTAAATTTAACAATTATTACTACTGTTAATCAACTTCAAATATATATGGCTGAGATCTTCGATGTCGGTTCTTTTGTTGACGGAGAATTTGTTTTTTGCTATAGGGAACATTTCTCTAAAAAGTCTTTGCCTTTGGTTAGTCTCGATACCTACAATCCTAATATTATTATCAATGTTAAAATGACGATGCTTCATATGAGAATGATAAACTAATGCTGTGCTTCTGGCATCATGTCTGCAATCGTTCTTGTGCTCATTTATCCGAGTATCGATGTTCCTTTCAGATTGTCCAATACAAATACATTTACAACCTCTGCAGTTAACACGGTAGATTTTGTGTATTTTAAGACCTCTCCTCAGAGGATCCTTTCCATTCATGAAAGATTTAAAACTATCATAGTCAGAGCGCAGTACGACTTTAAAACCCAATTTTCCAAAAATGTCTTTTAAATTGTTACTGAAAATTGCAGTATAAGGTAATACTAAGAATTTATTAGTATTATTGTTATTATGTTCAATATTTATACTCTTATTGATGGTACTATTGTTCCGATTCTCAATATTTTCTATCCTTTTGTTCACAAACTTTCTTTCAACCAAAGAGTTAATAACACTGATTTTATATTTCATGGGAGCAAACGTATTAAAATTCAAGTATCTTCCCGCCCAAGATGGCTTCCTATACCAACCTGTATACAAGTTGCCATTTTCTCTTTTTACGAAAGATTCTAAAAAGCTTATGCTTATGTTGTTTTCTCTCTATATAGTGGAATTAAGCATTGTGTTAAATTTGGTAAACTTTTTCAACAAATCATTAATGCTGTTCTTTTGAACACAAGTCAGAACATCGTTTACATATCTAAAGGAAAATTTAACCTCGTATGGGATGGTTTTGAGAATACCGCTTTCAAGATATTCTATGGCCAAATTGGCGACAGATGCTGATAAAGGAGAACCAATCGGTACCCCGAAAATTTGCTTGTAGAACCTATTATTAAAAACACAATATGCATTTTCAGACAGAATTCCAAAAGTTTAATAAAAGATCTTTTCGGAAGATTCGTATGTGTACTGATTTGCGGCCATCTCTTCTTTACATTTGCAATAATAAGTTTGTGAGAGATGATTGTGAATAATGCTGTGAGATCGAGCGAAGAGATTTCGAAATCATCCGGGATATCTTAAATCTTATCAATTTTGTGTACAAAATCAAAACTGTCTCTTACAAATGTATTAGTTTTCCCTAAAGTTTTCTCACTCGCTAAGCTTAAACATTTGGATAAATTGCATAAAGATGACCCTGTAAAGGATGTGACTGGTCTCATAGGTATATTTTGTTTATGGACCGTGATTACATCTTGTTCAAACGTCTATCAGCATAATAAAATATAGCTATAGAACTAACGTTTATATTCTAGAAAATTCATTAAAGTTGCAACAAACAGCAATTTGTTCAATTGATTTTATATATTGTGATTGCCTCTTTCAAGCAGAGTTAAAGCGGTTATGTCACTATCATCGAAAATAAAACTTTACAGTGAACCATAGCATTTGGTGAGCTTCAATGAACTTTAAATTAATTTAATTGACAATTATGCAATATTAATTATTTACAATATTAATGTAGTGAAGGCCTTTTCCGGCTTTTGTAATTTTGCTATTCAAGGTTTTAGGCTAGTATATAAATGTTTTAACTTTTTCCGGTATCTTAGGATATTAATGTAGTGAAGGCCTTTTTCGGTTTCACTAATATTCTAAGATACCGGAAAAAATTAAAACATTAATTATTTACTTTACCAATAAAATGATTGATGGAGATTTTTAACTATTTTAACCCAAATGCGGCGAAGCCATCCATACTAAAAACAGTCAGGAATCGTCACAAATGGTCATAAGTTCTGACGATTTCTGAACACCCTGATCATTCGTGACGAGTCTGTCTATTTCTGAAGATGTGTTGATTCACAACCTATCAGGTAGCTCATCGATTAGGACCGCAGGTAAGCCACCCAAAAATGATTAAAAATTAAAAATACATGTTTTCAATGTTGCATATACAGATTTAAAAGTTTAAAATTCAGAATCTACGAGTTTCGGCGATTTCAGATACCTAAAAATTTTCCTACCAAATTTAAAATTAGAATAAATATAATGTATCTTGTAAAGGGAAAGAGATACGTCAAAACGGACCAAATATTCAGATTCACCTTTAGATTCATTTATTATATAAATATTAATAATTAAATGAAAGTAAAGAGAGAATCTGCACACATAAATATAAATAAATAATATAAATAACCTGGGAAATATAAAAGGGATGATGTTTTATGGCATTCTAGTCTAGGATCCCTAAGCTCTGACGATTTCTGAACATTTCCTCATGAATTCTGATTTTTCCTGCCGATTTCTGTCGAGAAATGTAACAAAAGTGGTCAGAAATGGCCAGAAGACCGAAAATTTTTTTTATTAGGAGTGTGATTGCGTATAGAAAACTATAAAGCTGACTTACAGTGACATGGGTCACCCGGAAGTGTCAGCAGTGCGAATTATAATCAGAACATGGCTCAGTTTGAATATTGAAAAATGTTAACATCATCTGACTTCGAGATTTATTGAAATAAAATAATGTTCTTGAATGTAATTATAGAAAATTATATTTTCATAAGTGCTCTAATATTTTAAATATTATTTTCTTGAAATCAATAGTAAGTTGTAAAATAATGTTTATAGTGTTTCAGTACTTTAGTCCTTAACATTATTTTGTATTTAGATGAAAATTATTTACTTACTCAAAAGAATTTTGTTACGTTTACTTGTTCTATAAACTATAATTTATGAAATATCCTGATCGGTACTTGTTAGTTTCTTAAACAAAAGCTGTGCCGGACTAGCCCTCGACTATCGTCCGAATGCGCTCATTAAAAAAAAAAACCTGGACCTCGCTTATTCCTTTTGATCCTTTTCTACCTCTTGGTCAATCCAAATTTAAACCTATGCCTTTCAATCCCTTTTTCTCTATTTAAGCCTATCCGCTGTCTATCTGCATCTATTATTTTCTATCTTGTTCCCGATATAGTTTTATACTGCGTTCTACGAGAGAACAAAATCGGGCGCGCATTTTTTTTTTTAAGGAAGGCGTCTCCAAATTTTTTCCTTCGTTGTACAGCTAATTGCTGTTGAAGGGAGATACCATTTTTTTCAAATAAACTGACCCATTGCTTTCTGAAACTATTTATACCCTTATTAGGGCCAACACTAAAGCCTTGCCAGCGGGGGTCCTACGACTACACTTCCCTTTCTTTGACAAGCTGCGCGCAGATAACGAAATTTCGTCTTTTCAGAATTTCGTTCTCTCGGTGACGAAGTATACGAGGGTTGTCTGTTATATTTTGAGCCTAATAATGAAAAGACCATAATTGATCATCGAAAATGGCTTTATTGTTTTTCAAAGTATTCTCCCTGAAACTCAACACACTTTTTCATGCGCTTGAACCAATTTTCGAAACATTTTTTCCACTCGGATTGAGGTACCTCCGAAACATGCATATTGAACGCATCAACCGCTTCTTCAGGCGTCGAAAAACGTTGACCTCGTAATTTATTTTTTATGTATGGGAATGAAAAAAAGTCATTAGGTGCTAAGTCAGGGCTGTAGGCTTGATGAACCATCAATTCGACGTTTTCAGCCCTCAAAAAGTCCCTTGTTGCAGCGGATGTGTGAGAGCTCGCATTGTCGTGGTGGAGGATGATTCGTCTTCGGCGGCTGATTTCCCTCATTTTTTCAAAGATCTCCGGTAAACAAATGGTTGTATACCATTCCAAATTGACCGTCCGATGTTGCTCCAACGGCACCGTTCCTACGTGGCCGGTTTTTCCAAAAAAACAGGCGCGAACAACTTTTGTCGGATTTGGCTCATCCTCGAAGATCCACACAGTCGACTGCTGTTTAGTTTCAGGCTCATAAGCATAATTCCATGTTTCGTCACCTGTTACGATGTCACAGACATGCTTTGAATCACCGCGATCGAATTTTTTCAGCATTTGTTTTGACCAATCCACACGAGCCTTTTTTGAGCGATTGTCAAGTTATGTGGGATCCAACGGCAACACATTTTTTTGACAGCCAAATGTTGATGTAAAATTGCTTGCACGCTGGTCTCACTAATGCCCAAGGATGCCTGAATCTCACGATAAGTCACATGACGATTTTGCATTATTAGTTCACGCACAGCGTCAATTTTTTCTGGAACAACGACTGATTTTGGGCGACCTTCACGACTTTCGTCACTGAGCGAACTGCGGCCAGGATTAAATTCGTTGTACCATCGTTTAATAGTGGCCAATGATGGAGCTTCATCGCCAAAAGTCGAAGTGAGTTGATCGATGCACTCTTGTCTTGATAATCCACGTCGAAAATCGTAAAAAATCATCGCACGAAAATGTTCAAGATTCAATTCCATTTTTTCGCTGAGACAATATTTTCAACTCACTGAAAACAATACAGGTTATGCTCAATTGACAAAAGGTTCTGAAGAAGGTTATGGTTAAAAAGGTCAAACTTTCAATTGGAATCGTCAGATGGCACCTGTAAACACTAGTATTGCCAAGGCTCAAAATATAAATGGCAACTAGGTACTGCTATCCCCTTCAATCCTAATTTCTCTGTCCCTCGCCTAGTCTCATTTATCCTGTTCTATTTAACCATTATTTACTGAAAATTGCGTCAAAATTTGAAAATAAACTTTTTTGAGATCTGCCTGTACGTACTCAATATATATAGTTCAAAGTGGACGTGGGAACATACTTCCCATTTTCTAAATTTTTGTTTAATTCACAGTTGTTTTTTTACCTGATGCAATTTTTGTGTATGTTGGGGGAGGGGTGTCACCACAGATCAAAGAAATTGTTTGGATTTGAGACACCTTAGAGATCATTTATTGATAAATTTTAACATTTAAAGTATCTCAGAATGACTGCAGCGAACATTTTTAAGGTAGATAAAACTGATACGCCTCTATCTCAATAACAGAATTTTAATTGAAGGTATGAAAATGTAGGTATATATACGAGTGAGGGGCTATGAGTGGGTACACAAGAGAAGATTGAGAATAAATATTCACAAAAATATGATGGAAAGGTGTGTTTTCATCCACAACTCGTTACACTAGTTTTGCTGCCAGAATAATCGAAAAAATTATACAACTTGCCATACAAAAAGTTTTCCAAACGAAAGTCAAAAAATAAAGCCATCACGTCAAAATATACCATTAATGTACAACATTTTATATTTTTCATGATTCGAGTTAAGTTATTCTTCTTCTTCTTAAGTTTATTCTTTCTCTTCGTAATTTGGTAATTTTAAATCCAAGTTGAAACCCACACCCCTTTTGACATCATTTTAGACAGACCTTATTGACTTTTCATGATCTTGTTGTAAAAAGGATCGTGCATACATATCTTGTAGGAGGCCTTTTTCGTAACTAGTGTACTGTTTTTAGGATCGTCCTAAAAATATTGCACTTATCACGAAAAGACCGTCGCCTCTCACTTGATATGCAATATACTAAAACGTATGGATATTTATGTTGCGTAGACAAATCTTGTCATAGATAAAGGAAGGATAGACCAAGATGTAGAAAAAAGTATTTGAATTGCACGCATACGACACTTCAAGTTGGATAAACAAACTTTAAACTTTTTTTCTTGATTTTGTTTTTGCGAAAATTATTAATTTGAAGCATAAAAATCAATCATGCTTGGAGATCTAAATAGAATCTCAATAAGAAAGTACCCTTGTTTCCAAATAATATTGCCACAAGGTGAAAATGGTAATATTGTCGTGAGTGATCTATAACATCGACGGCAAGGAAGATCAACTAATCGTGCGATTACAACCCGGCCGTGAAGAAGAACGAGAAGAGCTAAAAGAGTATGGGTATTGGAAAACGACCAAGCACAGTTCTTTCACGTTGGTTTATATATTGAATAAGTAAAAAAGTTAAAACTGATATATTTTTAATATATCATGCTATATCAATTTAGTGAAGAAAAAAACTTAATTGCAGTGATGAGGAA
>CAKNWW010298637.1:0-14586 GCA_932074435.1 Andricus kollari | reverse complement strand
TTTGGCGCTCAGTTCGACCAATACGCCTCCTTTCCTCGTTTCTCTAATCGCCGAGACTTTAATCCCCATATCGTCCGGCTCCATTCACAAATAGACAAGCAATTCGTTTGCTTTTTTCCATGTTTTGCGGACATTTTTGCGACTTATGGAACAGCTGAAAGTTGACCATCCAAATCTAGGCATCGAAACCAGTGATATTCTCTAGATTTGTTGTTCTTACAACAAAAACAAATTTTTCATCGAGATACGAGAATCGTCGTTGAACAGGTAGACAGATTTCGAAGGAGCCCTGCTAGATAAGAATTCATTTCGATTTTTTTTACTGAGATAGAGCTACTTTTTCCCAAGTGTCAGGAATTTCTGTCTTGATATTAGTAGAGAAAGAGAGAAAAAACGATATCGTCCGCACTTTTGTTTATTGGTATGCCCTCGGTGACCCTCAAGGCTCGCGGCCCACCGGGAAATCTCCCAAATTCCAGATGGCCCGTCCGGGTCTGTTGGCTACATAACATCAAATAAAAAATTCACTCCAAAAGTTAGGGCACTTGCTCGAAACTTAAGCAAAGCAAATCACACGCTGAACAAGTGTAAACTGTTGACCATCAAGCAGCACTGGACGGAAGAAATAAGATCGCTTTCAACAGCGAGACAGCGCCTTGAACGGCGAGTAAAATAGATTCAGAAAAATTCCACCTTTTCTACTCATCCTTCCCATCTGTTCAATATAACGTCACGTGCCGCTAAAAATCCGCCTAGTCGAGAAGAGATTCAAGTCTTGTGGGAACAAGTATATGGAGCAAGTATATACGCGCCAACATCTAGCTCGTATATTTACTACTTTCTGGAACGGAGAACAATCCATCCCGCAGTGGCTAGTGGAAGGGAGCACGGTATTGATCCCTAAAACCGTAGATTTGTGAAGTCCAAAGATCTACAGGCCCATAGCTTGCTTAAACACCAGCTACAAGCTATTCACTGGTATCATCAAAGTGCGGATATTAACATGTATCGAGCCGGTATGGAGTGCAATAGTTGAACAACGTGGATGCAAGAGAGGGCTGGCAGGTTGCAGGGAGTACCTGTTCATAGACACGTGTGTTACCCAAGACTCGATCAGGTATCGACGCAATCTGTCCAAGAATTGAATTGACTATTGTAAGGCATCCGATAACGCGAACCATGCGCTACTTATTAAGCTCCTTGAGTGCCTGGAGGTGCATCTAAAAATAGTGAGACGCATAAAAGAGCTTATGCTCTTGTGGCGGACAAGATTTGTCTTAACATCCGACAAAAGACAAGTGACTACCAGATGTATCATATATAAAAGGGGAGGTCTTTCAAGGAGACTCTCTAGGTCCGATACTTTTCTGCATCTCCCTCTTGCCACTATCTATTGTCCTCCGAGGCAAAATCTCTGGATAACTATGTGGACCGCGGAACAGAAGAGAATATAAGGTCAACCACCTTTTATACATGGACAACTTTAAACTCTTTGCTTCCTCGAAAGAGAATCTTAATATCCTTGTAGAGGCGGTGAATGGGTACTCTGAAGCGATTGGCATGAGCTTTGGACTGGACAAGTAAGCCTGCGTCCACCTACACAAACGGCGACTAGAAACTACACCATCGCGTGATGATAAGGATGTTCAACTCATAAGCGGGAATACCATTCAACATCTTGGTAATGGAGAAACATATATATATCTTGGAATACCGCAAGCGGAAACCCAAAATGTGCGTGTGTTAAAAACGGCCCTTGTAAAAAGGTATCGCGAAATTCTCAGAAAAATTTGAGCTTCCGAATTATCTAAAAAGAATAAAATCCACGCGACCAATAGTCTGGCCGTTCCTATACTGCTCTACACATTTGGCACAGTAAAATGGAACGTCGATGAGTTGAAGCAACTTGGCCGAAGCAGACGCAAGATGATGACAATCCATCGAAGTCATCATCCCAGATCTTCCGTACCTCGAATATACCTACCTCGAGATAAAGGGGGTAGAGGCTTGCTAAGCTTGGAGTGTCTTCATCGAAGAACGGTTCTGGCTACAGCCTGCTCAGTTCTAAATAGTGCAGATTCTCTTATGCGACTCGTACATGAACATGAAGTCGTCAATGTTGCGGCATTTCTATACCATGCCGCAGATCAGGCCGCAGAGGAGCTTGGCCTCCCATTTGATTCCAGCGATACTACACATGGCCTAGAATCACTAACACCTTCGGTGCTCAGAAGTCGTGTACAGGAAGCAGAACATACGCTTGTACTAATAGAACACACTGACAAGCCCCTTCATGGTAAATTCTACTTCATCATACGTAGAGACGACCTTTCGATAGGTCTGTCCAACATGTTTCTCAAGTCTGCTGGATTGAGATCGGAGACAGCGGGATATCTTTTTGCTTGTCAAAACGGCGTTATAGACACCTTAGTTTACCGCGAGCGCATAATGAATATACCTGTAGGCGATACTAACTGCCGAGCGTGTAAGCAAGAGCCAGAAACACTTAGACACGTTCTCAGTGGATGCTCAAAGTATGCACGTTACGGGTACATAGAGAGACACAATATGGCTCTAAAAGTGTTAAATGACCATCTTAGGCACTTCTATGGTGTTGATCTATTGCCCGTCTTGCCATACTATATTTCATACTAGTATGAGAATACTTTTAATTAAATTCTTTAGACCATTTATTTTTTCATTTGAGAATATTGATATAATTTAAAGGGTAACTTAGAGGTCAGGTTAACCTAATAGATTAGGGGCCTTCCATAAACTATTATTCCTTTTTTTAAAGAATTCTTATTTTTTCCCTTGTTTTCAAGAAATTTCCTTTCTTGTTTTTTTTTCTTAATTTTGAATTTTTTGTTTATTTTGGTTGAAAAGTCTACCATTATGTTTTTAGTTCGGAATTCATCTCGGTTGGTTAAAATCCTATTACGTTGGAAATTTGATTATTTCGTCAAAAATTCAACTATTTTGTTGAAAAGACATCTTTCTCGTCAAAAATTCATACACTCAGTTGAAAGTTGAACTGCATTGTTAAAAATTTATTTTGTTGTTGTTGAAGATTCATCTCTTTGGTTGGGAATTGAACTTTTTTGTGAAAAATTCGTTTCATTTTTGGCTGAAAATTAATTTGTTGACCCCAAATTTAACTATTCCATTTTTGGTTGAAAATTTGTGTAGATTTAAAATTAACATTCTTCTTAAAAATTCTTCTTTTACTGTTTGAAAATCAACTGTTTTCTAAAACATTCGGCTTTTTATCTTGAAAACTTAAGTATTTTGTCACAAAATCGTTTATTTGGACAGAAAATTAATCTTGTTTGTTGAAAATTCATCTACAGGGTGTCCCAGTACTCAAGGTACATTTTTATATTTTTGAATTCCTCATACAAAATAGAGTTGAAAATAAGAAAAAAAATTTGTTGTTAAGTTGATAATTAATGAGTAATTAACAATTAAAGATTAACTTATTGGAAGCATGTGTTAGGTGGATGACAGTCCATGTGTCACTTTTGAGGGTGTGTGCGCAAAAGAGTCATTTTAAATTTGCTGGAGGTTGTGATTATCAATGGTGCAACTTCACACGGCAACTGAGAGACGAGATTCTTAGAAAATATATTTTCCTTTAGAATACACGTTAAATTATTCTAACTTCCTTCGAGTATTCCTAATTCTGTAGAATTCAAACGAATTCTTAGAATTCTCTTGTGCTCCTTTGAATTCTTTTGAATTTTTTTGCAATTCTCTTGAAACCTTTACAGTACACCTTGAATTATTTTGAATTTCTCTAAGTTTTTTGTATTATCTGAATTTCAAATTCTCTTAATTCTTTTGAATTCTATGAATTCGTTTGTATTCTCTAAATCCTTTTGAAATTCTCTAATTTTTTTTTAATTCTATGAATGATTTTGAAGTTTGGGTATTCTTTTGCACTCTGTGAATTCTTCGGAATTCTCTAAATTCTTCTTAGTTATTTGAATTCTTCCGCTATTCTCGAAATTCTTTTAAATTCTTCTCAATTATCTGAATTATTTTTAATTCTCTGAACTCTTTTAAATTCTCAGAAACCTTTTGAATTCTTTTGTATTTTCTAAATTCTTTTGAAATGCTATAATTTTTTTGTTTGAATTCCGTGAATTCATTTTCACTCTGTGAATTCTTCCAAATTTTCTAAATTCTTCCTAATTCTTTGAATTCTTCTTAATTCTATGAGTTCTTTCACTATTCTGTCATTTATTCTGAATTCTCTGAATTCTTCAAAATCTTTGAATTTCCTAATTTATTCTGAATTCTCTGAATTGTTTTAAAGTTTTCTGAACTCTCTAAATTGTTTTGAATTTGTTGAGTTCACGGTATCACTGAATTTTTAAAATGTTTTTTAATTAACTTCAAATCATTAAAATACTAGTTGAATTATTTTAACTTTCTTTGAATATTTTTAATCCTGTAGAATTCAAATGAATTCTTCATAATTAAATTTTTCTTGTAATTATCCTGAAATCTTTACCATACACCATGAATTATTCTAACTTTATCCAAGTCGTTTGTATTCTTTGAACTCTCATGAATTATTCTAAATTCTCTTATAAATTTTTAAATGTGTGAATTGTTTCCAATTCTCTGAAATATTTTGAATTCTATGAATTCTTTTGTATTGTCTTTTTTTTTTAAATTATCTGAATTCTTTTGAAATTTTATGAATTATTTGAACTGTTCTAAATTTTCTAATTTTTACGAAACCACTGAATTCTTTTAATGATTGTTAATTATCTTCAAATTACTAGAATACATCTTAAGTTACCGTGAACTCATTCAGATCTTCTGAATTCTCTGAATTCTCTTCAAATCTTTAGAATACACGTAGAATTATTTTAACTTCCATCGAGGATGTTGCATTCTGTAGAATTCAAACGAATTCCTAGAATCCACATGTGCTCCTTTGAATTCTTGTGAAGTTTTTTTGAACTCTTTAACACCATTAACTATTCTGAATTTCTACAATTCTTTCGTATTATCTGAATCCTTCTGAATTATTTTGAATTCTCTGAAATATTTTGTATTCAAATAATCTTCTGAATTCTTTGTCCGTTTTTTGAATTCTTTCGATCTAATATTTAGCAGACGCGTCGAATTATTTTGAATTCCTTTCAGTGTTTTGAATTCTGTAGAATTCTACAGGATTCCAAATATTCGAAGAAAGTTAAAGTAATTCAACGTGTATTCTAAAGATTTCGAGTAAATTAAAAATATTCAAAAGAATGAATTCAAACTAACTCAAAATGTATTCTAATGATTTCAAGATAATTAAAAAATATTTTTCAAACATTCAGTGATATCATGAAAATTTGACGAATTCAGAGTAGTTTAAAGATTTCATAAAATTTCGAAACAATTCAGAGAATGCAGAAGAATTTAGAGTACTTAGAAGAATTCCGAAGAATTTACAGATTTCAAAAGAATTCACAGAATTCAAAATAAATTTAGATAATTTAAAAAAAATTAGATAATACAAAAGAATTCATAGAATTTAAAATATGTCACAGAATTCAAAAGAATTCGGACAATTCAAAAATATCAGAGAATTCATGAAAATTCAGGAGAGTTCATAGAATACTAAAGACTTGCAGTCATTCAGATCAATTCATGGTGATTTATCAAGATTTCAAGAGAATTAAGAAAATAAAACGTTAAAATTTATGTAGAATTTGAGTGAATTCTACATAATCAAACATATTCAAAGAAAGTTAAAATAATGCAACATGTATTTTAATGATTTCAATATAATAAAAAAACATTTTAAAAATTCAGTGATATCGTCAATTCAACAAATTCAAAACAGTTTAGAGAATTCAGAAAATTTTTAAACAATGCAGAAAATTAAAAAAATTTGAAAGAATTCAGAGAATTCGGAAGAATTCCAAGAATAGCGGAGGAATTCATAGAATTAAGACGAATTCAAAAAATTAAGAAAAATTTAGAAAATTCGGAAGAATTCACAGAGTGCCGAAAAATTCACAAACTTCAAAAGAATTCACAGAATTCAAAACAAAATTTAGAGGATTTCAAGAGAATTTGGAGAATACAAAAGAATTGAAAATATTTGAGAGAATTTAAAAGAGTTCAGAGAATTTAAAAGAATTCAGACAATTGAGAAGAATTCAGAAGAATTCACAGAGTGCAAAAGGATTCACAAACTTCAAAAGCATTCACAGAATTCAAAAAAGATTATAGAATTTCAAAAGAATTTAGAGAATATAAAAGTATTCATAGAATTCAAAAGATTTCAGAGAATTTGGAAGAGTTCAGAGAATTCAATGAATTCAGATAATTGAAAAGAATTCTGAATGTTCAGAAGAATTCAGAGAATTGAGTAGATTTCAGAGAATACAAAAGACTTGGAGAAATTCAAAATAATGTATGGTATACTGTAAAGGTTTCAAGATAATTGCAAAAAACTTCAAAAGAATTCAAAGGAGCACACGTGAATTCTAAGAATTCTTTTGAATTCTACAGAATTAGAAATACTCGAAGGAAGTTAAAATAATTCAACGTGTATTCTAAAGGAAAATATATTTTCTAAGAATCTCGTCTCTCAGTTGCCGTGTGCAGTTGCACTATTGATATTCACTACTTCCTGCAAATTTAAAATTACTCTTCTGCGCACACACCCTCATCAGTGACACATGGACTGTCGCCCATCTAACGCATGCTTTCGATTGGTTATTCTTTAATTGTTAATTACCCATTAATTATTAACTTTACAACAAATTTTTATTAAATATTTTCAACTATATTTTTTTGAGGAATTTAAAAATATAAAAATGTACCTTGAGTACTGGGGCACCCTGTATATCCAACTGGTTGATAATTCATTTATTTTTGTAAAAAATAAGTTTTTTAACTCCTAGTTCAATACTGTGTGAGTGTGCTTATATGAAGGCGTGACCTTCAACGCGTATAGTGGGTCTGAGTGGGGGATGATACTGGGACCGATAGTGAATTAATTGAGTCTTTTTAATTCTGAAAGGAGCCGTTTATACCACAGGAGATGATCATAATAATTCTTCGCGTATGCGTATTCGCTGACGCCCCTGTACGATTGTGGAACGCGTCAACCTAACCTTGACTGTCAGATGTGATAAACTTGTAAATAATACCTTTGTTACATAAAGTATCGTGTGTAACAAGTAGTAAAACGTATTTTTATCCTCGCGTGTTTGTCATCCTAATCATTCCGGAATCTGTATCCGAACCAATCCGAAAAAAGTTTTACATTTTGTTTGATCGAAATCGGCTGAAAATTAATCCGAATCAATCAGATTCAATCCGAACTTCGATGTCGAATCAATCCGAACCAAATTTTGAATGCAAATCAATTTGAACTCGGATTTACCTAAACCGATTTTTAATCCGACTTAATCCAATTTAATCCGAACTCTGATTCATTCGGATTCATTCAGATTAAAAATCGGTTTGGGTCAATCCAAGTTCAGATTGATTACGATTCATTTGGATTGAAAATTTGGCTCGGATTGGTTCGGACTGGAAGTTCGGATTGAACGGGATTCATAGCGTACTCCGCTCATGCGCATTCGCAGTCGCCCGTGCACGATTATGGTCGTATGAATCTAACCTCAAATATCAGACGCGATTAGCTTGTAAATCATACCTTTGTTACATAAAGTACCGTGTACACCGATGAGGATAAAAACAATGTTTCCCTCCTAGGTACACAATCAACTATTATTTTTTATTGCAATAAATTTTGTAATTTTATTAACAGCTACAAAGTACTACTTATAGCAGTAAATATTACTATATTTTGATTCCAAAGTATAAATAGTAAAATATAGTGTGATTTTTAACAAATAGTGCAGCAAAAGGTTTTCACGTGTATAAAATAACATTTTTCAGAAATAATTGAGATCTTGCGAAATTTGGTAGTTAACTCGCGAATGAATGTGGTTCTGTAAATATCGGTCATGTAAATCTACAATCAGTATGCAATCTCAAACCATGCTCATTGCTCGGCAGTTTGTGAATTGAAAACGAAACAAGTGGATGCGACTTATAAGCGGGTATTCTTACGTGAGTCTCGTAAGCTGTAAACTTTTATAAAGTGTAGCGTAAACGCATACAGCCTTCGGATCATTACTTACACAAAGAGAAATTCGAGTACTCGCAATACCCGTGCCCACTAGCCCTGTTTATTCTCTTCCCTTGTACCTCTTTGTTTTCGTTTTCGCTCTTTGTTCCTCAGTCTTTCTACCTTTCTCCCCCTGTTCGCCCTGTTAGGTCACTGCGGGATGCATTTGTGCAACAGGCTATAGTCGGTTCGCTACTTATGCGAAATTGAATGCGCCGGTTTTCCTATACATTTCAACGTGCCTTGGAGGCTTCGCGTGCCCGATCAACGGATTTCAAGCGTGCAAACGAAACGTAACCGATTACGTTGCACATCATCTCTCAAAAGCGCGTTTCATTTTCATTTTGGTTCACGTCACTAATGGAATGCGTCTAAACTACACCAAAAAATACTGGTATTCCAATTATGTGTGGAATAAATTGGTAGAAAAACGAACTGAAGGTGTAAGCTTATATGTATTTAGAAGTATGAGGTCTTAGACTAAAATACATGAGAATTTAATTTTTACATGCTTCTTTTTTTATTTATGCCGTGTATACCAGGGTGGATCGAAAAAGTTTTTTTTTAGAGGCCTCAGATACTCAAAATGTCTAGTAGATGGCAGTAACTCAGAGCCAAAATTACAGATTAAAAAAAAATATTGATCGTAAACACATCAACGATAAAATTCAAAATGTGAAAAATCGTAAGTTTTTACACTTCAATGCAATTATTTCTTATATTTGTGAAGTTAAAGCATTCAGATCAGTAGAATACTTCGCATGGCATTCATTTTGTACACACACTTCACAAAATTTACAAGAAAAGGGCTATATTTATCCCAAAAAAAAGAGGAGGTAGTGGAAAGTACATTTTGTCACTTTAAGTTTATATTTTCGCTAAAAAATCTTAACAATACAATTTTTTCTATGGAGAACTAGATTAAAATATTAGTTTTGTTTGACAGAAATATGTATTGAAACCGTAATTCGTCTGTATATTGAACGCATAACGATTTTAGCTGAACTGGAAGAATTTACATCGTCCATGTATCACCTGTTGCAGATGCTTCCGTTAAGTAGATTTAATTGTGAATGAAAAATTATCTAGTGTGATGATTGTGTGAGATGCCTTTAATTCTGACTCAAAAGAACAGTCTTCGAAAACACAAGACCATAATAAATGACTCTATGTTTTTTGTCATTAAAAAAATTGCATGTTAACACACTAGATAGTTTTTAGTTTATAACACAGGCCGACAAAAATGAACTATCCTTTGTACTCAGAGATTGGAATAGGTGACCCCATAGGATTTTTATGCCCTAAAAACGAATCAGTTGTCCAAACTTTGCTATATATGTCAGGATTTCGAGACATCCTAACTTAAAAGTGAAAAAATGTCCATTTTCATACATATTTCAAACAATATAACACAAGCAGCGATTTTTTTTAATGCTCACGCTACCGTTTAGTACTTCTATTGACCTTTCATTTCCATTTTTGAATATCCCGAAGGGATTTCAGTTTCACACTGAAAAACTATTAGCAAAGAAGGCGAAGAAAGCGAAAAAAATTGTGTTATTCCATTGACGAAGGGTTTGTTGTCTAAAGGTTTTTGAGTTTGCTGAATCCGAATTTGAGCTGAGATTTGCAAAAACGAAAATGGCGGATCTTTGCTAGTTTGTCAGTGTTAAATTGAAATGGTTAATGTGTATCATATCTCGGAGAAAAGATTCGATTCGGGAATTTACTCGCCAAAGAAAAATTGCATGAATAAACAGCTTATATGTTGATAAAGCTTACTTTATTGCGCTTAAGACCAGTTTCCATTTGTTTATGTACAGAAATTGATTTGGAAAATATCCTTCGCGAAAAGATGAAAACCATGGTTTTTCGTGTCACTCTGTCGTTGTATGACTTTCGAAGACGACATTTTGAACTGAACGATGTAAAAAATGTATAAAAAATCATGCAGATGCTTTCATATTTTGACTATACATACGTGAAAACAAAATTTCAATATAATAATGACAATTAACATAAAACGCATTTGAAAATGACTGTGCTATCTCTCGTAATTTTCGTAGTAGAGAGATATATTGTGGCTTACATTTGCTTAGAAAATTTACGAAAATGCGATGGAATACTAATTGGGAACGACAATCTTGAAACCTATTAATTAATAACAAATAATCCTGGAAGGCGCATGAATGGTAGTGTGGGTGTTAGGACACAGCAGCAAACCACGGTTTTTATCTTTTCGCGAAGGATATTTTCCAAAACAATTTTTGTAGATAAATAAATAGGGACTTGTCTTAAGCGCAATAAAGTAAGCTTTGTCATGGTACAAGCTGTGCTTCCATGTGATTTTTCTTTTTCGAGTAAATTACAAAAATGTATAACTGTTCTGGAGGGGCCTTCGTAAAGCGAACGGATATATTGGTTGATCCAAGCCAATATTTTGGCTGAACCAAGTAAAACTTTCGGTTATTCCAAGCAAATATTTTGCTCAATCCAAAATAATAGTTTAGTTATTTTAAATAAGTGTTTTCGGTGGTCTAAGAAAAGATTTTGGTTGATTTTACCAAAATTTGTAGTTCATCTAACTCTAAAAGACCCAGCACAATTTACATTGTAAACGACTGACCAATGAATTGTGTCATCTTTTGTGAATTATTTAGTTGTTTATTCAACTACTAAATATCATCAGATGAGACAATTACACGGCAAGCTATTTGCAATATAATTTGTGTCACTAATTAATTACTTATTTCGATAAGGATCACTGAGATGAAAACGCAAACGGAATACATTTTTATGTCTTGTAAAGTGTTTAAAAAAAAATTGCTGCTCGTGTAATATTCTTTCAAATATAGCCATTTTTTAATTTTTGGGTGAGGATATCATAATATCCTGATATTTAGGAAAGATTTGGACAATGGATTTGTTTTTAGGACACCAAAATCTTTCTGGATCAGCTTTGTCCGATATTTGGGTACAAATGTTGTCCGCCTGTGTAATTTATAGTCTATTCAACGGAAGCATCTGAAACAGTTGATACATGGATTTAGTAAATTGCTCCAGTTCAGCAAAATTCGTTATGCGTTTATTACGCAGACGAATTCAAGCTTCATTGTAGGCTTTATAATACTGAAATAATCTTTTAATCTAATAATCTGTAGAAAAAGTTTTATTACTTTCTACCACCTCCTGCTCTTTTTTTCGGGATAAATATCGACCTTTTCTTGTAAATTCTGTATATTGTACGTACAAAATCGATTCCATAAGAAGTACTTTACTGATGTGAATGCTTGAACTTGTTATATATAAGAAATATTTTCACAGAAGTGTGAAAACTAACGATCTTCACATTTTGGGTTTTATCGTGGATATGCTTACGATTAATATATTTTGTTAATCTGTAACTTTGCCTGTGAGTTATTGGCATCCATTATAAACTTTGAGGATCACAGAGGCATTTGGGAAAACAAGTTTCGGCCCACCCTAATATATATATACCTGTATAGGTTTTTTACATATCGAAATCGTCCTCTTTCACAGGAGGTCGACAGACATGAACCCTTCGACTAAGCCCAGGCCCGGCTTGATAAGGTGAGATTTTGGGAAAAATTCCGGTGGACCGTTATTATTTTAAGCAATTCGGGTCGTTTGACTTGCAGATTTGGACCGCTTCCTGATTCTCAAACATTTGTTTTCACTATTTTTCCCGTGCGGAAATTCTATCCCAATTTGGCCCTGAGTAAGCCCCTTTTTCCCCAATTTCCCAGAATACCCCACTCTCAATAAGCCTTCAGGTAATGCCTGACACACTAAATTCTTTTTGGATTTATTGACGCAATTTGCTCAGTTCCGCAAAGTCTTTTATATACTCAATGTGAATTTAAAGGTATTTAAATCACGAAACTAAAATAATCTTTATAATTCCAGCATTGACCGTTCACAAAATACATGTCAGGGAAACCATTCAGTACTTTCTGTATAGGAGACAATTCACTATGCTTATTCAAGGCGAATCATTGTACGCAAATTCTGCCGAGTTCACTAAACGTGCGCAAATTTATTTAAATTCTCTTAAATATACGGTCGTTTACTTCAAATGTCTCGAATTATTTGAAATCTACCTGAATTTATTTAAATTCCCTCAAATTTGCTTGAATTCACTGAAATTCGCCTAATGTGCCTGTAAATATTTTTAATTATTTTGCAATCTCTCGAGCTAAATTCAAATATCGTGAATCCATAATAAGAAAAAAAGTTACAGTAACAAACAAATTTTGTTGGGCAGTTTTTGTTCGTTTTACAAAAACTTGATTGTGATTACTAGAAAAGTGGATGGTGTAACATGTGTTTGGTTCGAATCAATATTTTGGTTGAGTACCGTTTGTTACTCGTACATGTCTGGAGCCCCAGCTTTCAGTACGGCTGATGTCAATTGATATACCAGAGAAGGCGATAACGTATTTTAGTTTTGATCTGCGAGGTTTTTTAAATAGTTTTGAATAAAATAAAGTTGTATTGCGTGTGACTAATATCAGGTTTTCTACGATAGTAGAATGTTTTCCTCGATTTGACTTCAGTAGTTGGGATTATTAACATAGCTTCTTTATTTTGTTTTACAAAATAAAACCAAATAATAAATGGTTTAAAGAAAAATTTAGAAGAAGTGAAAATGCTTCGATTAAGTCAAATGCATTTGATTTGAGGAAAAGTATTTCGGTTAACCACAATTTCTTTTATGATCATGGATTATCCTGATGAAATTGAATTGGAATTAATTATTTTCTTTACAAATTGAACGTATTTTATTGAATCAATCAATTTTTTTTCACATTCGCGTCTTCTGACAAAGCACAAATTTTCGTTCAACAAAACCAGATTGCTATTTCAACCAAATAATTTTATTGATTTTACAATAATATGGTTAATTATACAAAATATATTTTTTCCAAAAAATAAAGTTTGGATTTATCCAAAAAAACTTGCTGATGAGCGCACCACACTTTTCGATTTAACCAACCATACGGTCCAACAAAATAATTTGGTTAGTTCAACGAAACGAGTTTGTTGCTTCTATAGCAACCAACAAATTCGTTTAGGTTAACCAAAATTTTGTTCAGCCAATCAAATACTTTTTTCAGTGCATTTTAACCCTTACGAAAAACGATTAAGTTTATATTTATTATATTTATATTATGTCTCTTGAATTTACTGGAATTCACTTTTAAATCATTTATAAAGAAATTCCAATAAATTCTATAGAATTCAAGTACAATGATTCTCTTTCATTAAGCATACACGGTGAAATTGTTTACTTTACATAAGAGGATTGATTCTCCGCCATGTAACTTGCGAACGTATAGTGCTGGAAGTATAACTTTTCAAAAATTTTGTGCATCAAAAAACAAAGCATATGGCTTATATTCGGTTTAAAAATAGTAACAGCTATTTAGTTTAGTTTGATGCTTTCAATAAAATATTGTTTTTTCGCATAGTTCAAAGTTTTTCGCGATAATCTCGTAAACTGTTTGTACACTATTCCAAATGCAAGGTGTTAATTGGATTCAGCATGAAAAATTGCTTCGGAAATAACGCATTTTATTTCGTGGACACATAGGTCATATTTTTTTGGCAATTGTAGTATCATCACTTATAGTAATTAAAACGACTTTTGAGTATTGGCCACATCTAAAATACGTCTACGAGGATGCATTGTTTGATTTAACATTCGAACCACATAATCTATGGGCACTTTTACTCGCGGAACCATAGCGATTTTTTCGAAAAATGTTCTCGTTGTTTTTTTTTGTAATTGAAAATTGGGCGTCTTTTTGCGCCTGTAAAATGCAACGCGCCAGCCAACACTTTATGCCAGGCTGCAATCACTCGGTTATTATCAAGTTGCATATGATCTTGAAGCACTTATTTTCCGTCGCTTAGAGTAATATTGAGGTTACCATTTGAAAAATTCTTTCAATGCAAAAATACTAATATTAAACAGATTTTCGGAGTTCTCCACAGATATTACCCACCCCTTTTTCTTTCTAAAATAGCGGTATCGAAAACAGTTTTATGCTTCAACATCGGGGAGGGTAAACTGAAGGCAAATAAGTGCTGCCCCTACTATGGAAACGAGGCGCTTCTCTGAAGCTTGGCTGATGTATTCTGCGTATGATGCCATTCATCACTTTCTGACATGGTGGAGGCTTTTTACGGTAAAATTTACGTTAAAAGAAAGGTGACCACTAAGAAATTCAAAATTGTGGCTTGCAAGGGGCGTACATTTATAACAAATACATCGTTTATATAAGTCCCTGAATCAATAATGGTTTATCGTACGAGAAAATATAACGAGAGTGAACAGTTTTCTTTGGTGCCATAAGTTAATCATATAATATATATATATATATATATATATATATATATATAAAGAA
>CAKNWW010298635.1:0-11645 GCA_932074435.1 Andricus kollari | reverse complement strand
TTCAAACATTTAGGCATTGTTGTCCATTTGTTATCGGGAAGCCATTTTTACTTCATTCCGTGCAAACAATAATAGAGCACATTGACTGAGAAAGAGTCAAACACTACAGCACATTTATTTCTAAAAATTGTATAAACAATATATAGCAAAGTATCATTGCAGAATACCTTCACGTACCTGACCAATAATGACTCATAGAGTTAGGCACCTGCCTCCCCTAATTGCCCCCAGCTCTGACGAATTCAAGTAAAGTGACATTGACCGGCGGGCTTTAGTCATTGTCGATAATGACCGGTCAATGTTGGAAATTTCCGAACTTTAGTTTCTGGGATAGACATTGACTAGTCAATGTCGACAATGACCGAAGCCAGCAGTCAATGTCGACATTGACTAGGAATTGTCGACAATGACTGATTTCCGACATTGACTGTAACACATATATGGTAAAAATTGCCGAATAATTAATTAAAGAAGACTTAATTTTGAGTAGATCTACAAAAAAACATTGCTTTAGCTCTAATAGAACCAAAATTATAGCCTTTTGAATATGACCCTTTTTAATGAAATTTTGTTTAACATCAATTTTATCAATAAAATTTCTCGCTTTTCAAAAGAACTCATTTCCTCAGTTTTTTAGGTGAAAGTTACCAGTAAGTTATTTTAAAAAGACTGAATTTTAAGTAGATCTAAAAAAACAATGCTCCAGCTGTAATAGAACCAAAATTATGGCCTTCTGAATATGGCCCTTTTTTATGAAATTTTGTTCAACATCAATTTTTTAAATAAAATTTATCGTTTTCCAAAAGAACTCATTTCCCGAGCATTTCAAGAGAAAGCTGCCACCAGATCGGTTAAGGAGGACCTAATTTTTAGCAATACTAAAAAAAAATGCCTTAGCATTATTTGTTAAAAAAATGATGATTAACATAATTTCATTACAAAAGGATCATATATTTTATTTTGTTTTAGTAGAAAACATAACTTATTTTGAAAACTGCACCAAGGCAGGCACAGGCAGGAAATGACACTTTGACGGTTTGAACTAGTTTTAAAGAAAAGAAATATAATATTAAGAATAGCAGTTATATCCCCAATATGGGTTAAATTAATTTATTATTCAACATATTTAAAAATATTGGTAAGTATACTCTTAGTTATATTATATTCTTATTTAACGAACTGTTTATGTTTTGTATTGAAAAATGCACTCTTCTTCAATCTTCTATGATTAAAATGCGGTTATCTCTTCAGGAAGAGTGTTATGTATGCGCGTAGGCGCTTTTTATCCTTACCGAGTAAATCACAGGATATTATACTATTTATCATATATTTATAGTTTTCCGTTATTATATGTATATAAGCAATAAATTACATTGAAACGACAATTAGTCTTAAAAATTTTAAAGTAGGAAGTGAAGTATCCATATACAAGAATTGTTTATCGTGTCTTCTGTAAAGATGTTCCGACTTTTTATTATGTAAGGTTGAAAATCACTCATAAAACACGCACAAAAAAACACTTTGGAATAAATTTTGTTGAACCTAATTTCAAGATGGGATTCCATCTCGCTCGGACTTCGGATACGAAATTACCGTCTATTGTTTTTGCCCCAAAACTGTAAAAACAATTGACAGCAGGTGACGTTTCGTATCCCAAGCAGGAAAATGGTACCCTGAAATTTGCGTTAGATTCACTTTTTTTTTCTTCTGTGGTGTCCTTCTTTTTTTAACTCTGATGTAACATGTTTTAACTAGTTTCAAATATATTTTTTAAATTTGTTTTAAAATATAACTCTGATTTTAATCAGCGGCATATTTTTTCCTGATCTAGATTTAGAGAGTAAATATATTGCATTTCACAGAGTATGTACATCAAGATTTGCGGCTGGACTGATCGAAGGTGAAGGGTTTGGCGGTCTATTTCATGGGAATTCTCGTGCGAGAAAATTAGATTGGTTTTCTTCCCACAAAGGGCATTCAAAAAATGATAAATCTGGCAATGAATATACTGTCTGTCGGACAGAAGATTGTTTCAGAGTTGGTAAGTATTTTTAAAAATTATTTGTTAAAATTAATGATTGTCACCACAAGAGATGTGATTTCTGACATTCACTATGCAGCTGCGGAATTGTGGGAAAGTATGAACAAGTCAGCTGATCCCTGCGAAGATTTTTATGAATATGCTTGCGGTAGTTGGGCAATAAATAATCCAGTTCCTCCCACAAAAATGAGATGGGATTCTACCGAGAAAACTGAAAAGTTGATCAAAGATAGAATTAGAGGTATGTTCAAAATTTAAATACTAATTTTATTTTGTGTACCTGATTACCCAGAATTGCACAAAAGTTTCCCTGAACATTCCTGGAACATTCCAATGGAAGGTTCGGAAAATTCCGAACAATGTGCTAAGAACACTGAAAAAAATGGTTTAGCTGTCCCAGCTAAAATTTTGGCTGGATTCCGTCTTCTAAGAAAATTTAGCTGTATTACCAAAATTTCAAGATGTGTCACCTAAATATCTAGCTGTTTTAGCTAATTTTGCCAAATAGAAAGTATCTAAACGAAATCCAGCTAAACTTCTAGCTGGGACAGCTAAACCATTTTTTTCAGTGAAGGTTCCCGGAAGTAGGGAAATGTCCGCGTATTCAGAAAGGTTCCCAAGACAGGTTCCGGCAATGTTCGTGAAATTTTTTGCATTATATTAATTAATTAAATATAATGGACAATTTTTTTACGAACATTCCGCGAAAAATGTTCCAGGAAGTTTCCCGGAAGCATAGGTAAATGTGCGCGTATCAAGGAAGGTTCCCAAGGAATGTTCCGGGAATGTTCGTAAAAAATTTTCGCGTTATAATAAATAATTTTATATTATGCGAACATTTTTCACGAACATTCCGCGAAGGTTCCCGGAAGTAGGTAATTGTCCGCGTATCAAGGAAGGGTCCAGGAATGTTCGTGGAAAATGTTCGCATTATATAAAGTCAATTAATTTAATAAATTAAATTCCACACGATCCTTCCTCGGAAACCTTCCTGAAACATTTTTTGGAATTCTCCGAACCTTCCATTAGAATGTTTCAGGATTGTTTAGGGAAACTTTTGTGCTATCCAGGACATTATATAATCTAACTATTTTCAACAGATTTGTTGGAAGAAAGTGTCCAGCCGGATGATATTTTACCCGTAAAACAATTTAAAAAGTTCTATCGATCGTGCATGAACGTTGGTAAGACAAATTCAATATAATTAATAGGTATCGGAAATTCTGTGGTGAAACTAAAATTTTTAACCAAATTTGAATAACAACAGTTTTTGGTACTTTGAATACTGCCGTGATTTGAAAAAACACCGTTAACTGCAAAAATTTGAAAAATGAATTTTTTATATCGTTGGAATCGTGAAAAAAGATAAACTTGATTATTAAAATATTACAAAAAAATTGTTGGTAAATATAAAATAATTATTGCGTTATTTTTGGAAAGCAAATTGAACTGAAAAGAATGGTGCTTTATAAAAAATTTACATTCATTAAAAAATGCCTAGAATAAGTGGAGCAGCTATCATGTAATACTGTTTAGCAGGATGTTTACATTTGGAAATCTATATTAAGTTCGTTATAAACAAATAAGTGCTTAAGAATGTTTTCGTAGGGATTGACAGCGTTTCGACATTTTATTTTCACCAAATTTTAAAAACTTACACGACCCTGAATATTCAGGACAATATCTGTTTGTATTAAAAAGCAATAAACTACAAAACAAGTTTTAAAATAAAAAACTGCCCTTTCCAATTTGGAAAATTATAAACACCAACATTTTCTCCTTGAAGCTCAATCAAAATGTTTTAAATAAAAAATGTCGTTTCAATTCAGAAAATAGTTCAAAGTCAAAATTTCCTCCGTTCTAACTTAACAAAAATCTGCCCGCTGGGTGCGTAGACTTTTAAAATTGAAGGTCAAAGCATCGAGAAATGAAATTTAGTGATTGTGAATTCTCTTGTTGAAGCTCCTTCATATAGAATTTTGTAATTAAAAACAAGTGGCCTTACAAATTTTGAAAATGCTCTAACTTTTTGAATTTTCATCCAAAATATCTGATTAATGAACTCGACATTTCATTTTGGTCCCTAGAACTGTGTGCCAAATTGCAACTTAATCCGATTAGTCTTGCAAAAGTTATCTGGTATACAGACGACAACGACAACGAGGATAGACAGACACCACAGTTAAACCTGTATTTCTCGGATTCAGGGGGTCTCGAAACATGGAGATTTAAAGCTTTACCATTCTTAATTCTTTCTTCGTTTTTTTCATTGGTTTCAGAGGGTAGAAAAGTTGACAAACTGGAACAAGAAAAACCTTAAAAACTCAAAAAACCTCAATGTCTCAAAAAGTGCAAAAATTGCACGGTTTTCAAATTAAAATTAGTAAAATAACATATTTCATTAGAAAGCAAATCCTGAGCATGTCACCTGCCGCGCCGGCGCAGCGGCCTCCCTTATTTGAAAGGGATTCAGTCATTTATAGATTTCAGACTTTTGTGATGCTAACAGTCGGAACGAAAAATCGAACACACTATTAGATTCATCTGCAAATACCTCGAGGGGACTTTTTTCACTTTTTCTAAATAATTTGTCTTAACAAATACAATGCTTAAAATGCTTAAAACCCTAGTTAAATGAAGTGAAAAACTATCGAAATTATTCTTATTATTGTTAGGTTTGAAACTACAAGAGCCCCAGAAGCTTGGATAATCTCATTATGTTCCCTTGTTGGCCTAAGCATGACCCCATAGTCCTCTCCATACAACGAGGACAGCAGCAACTATTTTATATCTGTGATAGCCAAGGTTTCCATGTTCTACAAACGTCTCTGTTAGGACCTTGACCTCGTTTCTACCAAGCTTGCGTATTTCCTCAGGTCGATTAGGGTTTAAATTTAAACCCATGAGTATTTTGACCTTTTTGCAGCAAGTGAACATCCTCCACTGCTTCTGATGTTCCTCGGCCAGCCAATTGTTGATTTCTTCAGTGACTAACCTACTGGTAATGCCTACAACTGGTTCGGGACCAAAAAAGGTTTCTTGCTACTAGATTTGCTAGTCTGTCCGAGATCTCATTGCCTTTGATGCCACTGTTTTTAGGAATCCAAAATAGAGTCCATCGGCTTTCCGTCGCTAGAGTGTTCAGTGCCTGAAAGCACTCCCATACTAGTAGCGATGTAGTCGTTGTTCCATTCCAGGCCTTAATAGTAAATGTGCCTTGATCAGGTGAGCCAAGGTCATCTCGCCCGACACAGAGTAATTCAGGCAATTTTAGAATGCCAAGAATAGCATCCGGATTTCAAGAGAGCACCTTGTCTGGTCTAGCTGCCTATACCCCTATCTCGATGTATGTGCAAAAGTTGGTCCAGCTTTCTTGGTTGGCCTTACGTATTGCACCCCTGTATTCATCCCTCATCATTGTAAATTAGGTCCATAGTTTATCCCTTTTGCCAGACACGGCACGTCTGAACCGCTCACCGATTTCCCTGTGAAGCTCTTCGAGTTTTCCGTTCCACCAGTGTATCTCCCCAGCCTTTCAGTCGCTGGTGGGTCGACAGTTTCTTTCATCAACAGGTTTGATGACCTTCAGGAAAATATTGGCTGGCATATCCAGGGTGTCAAAGGTTTTAACTGACCTGGGCACCTCCGAGAGTGAATTCTTTAGTTCAATTGAGTACTGGACCTAGCCCGTTCTTCTTGGATTCATGGCCCACGTAATGCCCGCAGGTACGGTAGATTACAATTAGAACTCTATCTGTGAGTGATATGAGAGAGTGGGTTCGTTTGAGACTCTCCCTTTCTTAACTTTGTCTCTAAAACTGCCGGTACAGAGGGTGATGTCAATGACTTCTTCCCTGACCGAGTAGTCAAACATTGGGGTATTCCCCGCGTTGATAATATCTAAATCAGTAGTAATTAAATATTCCTATAGATTCCCTCTTGAGCTGGTGTTCTTGCCACCCCGCAAAGTATGGTGAGGTTTAGCATCGCACCACGACAGAAGAGGGAGACTCCTTACCTTGCAGTATTCTACCAGTATACGTACTTTCTCTGGTGAACTGGTTTCGCTGTCATATAGAAAGTAGGCCGATCCCATTACGAAAGTAGGAGAAATGAGGTGTAGAGTAGGGGATTTGAAGGAAAATGAAGGGTGGCAAGTAGGGGAATTAAAAATAGGGGTCGTAGATGAAGTAAGGGAAAAGAAGGGTAGGAAAAGTAGGAGAGGTGGTGGAAAATGAAAGGACGGTAAGTAAGGCTAGTGCGTGGAGTGGATTTGGGGACGTGAGGGGGGTTGAAGTCGTGAGGGAAAATGGGTGGGGAAATGAGGAGTGGGGGAAGTAAATGAGGAAGAAGCTGAGGAAGGCTAAGTAGGGGAGGAGAGGTTAAGTAGCAGAATGTAGGGGGAGTAGGGAAGGGAAAGTATGGGAGGGAGGTTTGGACGACTTATTGACGTCTTAATAGGCTATTAAATCCTTTTTTGTAGACGCAAGGCGCCTACTTT
The DNA here is from genome assembly GCA_932074435.1 of Andricus kollari. Classification (NCBI taxonomy): domain Eukaryota; kingdom Metazoa; phylum Arthropoda; class Insecta; order Hymenoptera; family Cynipidae; genus Andricus; species Andricus kollari. The sequence continues at coordinate 5,103 of CAKNWW010298635.1, read as the reverse complement.
GAATAACTTTTTCATTTTCGCTATGCATTTCTTAGCAAGTAGGCCCTGTAGGTATGAGGCCGTCCATAAACTACGTTACTAATTTTAGGGTTGTAGGGGGTCGTGCCTAAATCTATGTTTGGTATCAGGGAGGAGTGGTCAGTGCCAGGGGTCAGTTTGAAAATAACTTTCATATTTCAGACTTTACACTCGTTCCTCCATTCCCTTTTTTACCCCTTCTTTATAGAATTCTTCTGTTTTCCTCTATTTTCGAAAAACTTCACCATTTTTCGCTTTTTTCGCTTAAATGAGAACTGAACCAATAGAGCCCAATAAGAAAAAACAATTATTTTTGGTTATAAGTTAAGTTTTTTGGTTGGAAAGTCTACTATTTTATTTTTAGTTAGAAATTCATGTCGTTAGGTTAAACATTTCACTACTTGATTGACAATTTAATTATTCTGTTGGAAATACAAATATTTTGTTAGTCATATTTTTTTGTCAAACATTCAACTAGTTCGTTAAAAGTTAAACTAATTTGCTAAACATTTTTTTTAGATTCATCTCTGACTGAAAATTTAACTACTTTGATAAAGATTCGTTTCAATTTTGATTAAAAATTAATTTTTTACTTGTAAATTCAGTTATTCCATTTTTTGGTAGATAATGTATCTTTTTTAGTTCAAAATTTAAGTCTATTTTTTAGTTTAAAACTTAACTACTTGGTTGAAAATTTACGTATTTTGTTATAATTCGTCTTTTTGGTAGAAAATTGATCTTTTTGGTTGAAAATGCATCCATTTTTGTTGAAAATGTAACTGTTTGGGTGAAAATTAATCGTTTGGGTTGAGCAGTCAACTATTTTGTTAAAATTTTGTCTTTTTGATTGAATTCAACTGTTTTTTTATTTCAAATTAAAATATACGGTCGCAAATACGGCGCGGCCGCAAATGCTGTTTTTTATACGCGCCCCAAAAATGCGGGCGCAAATACGACCGCAAATGCGGCCGCAGATTTTCAGTAGGGCTACTATCGTCTGGTGGATGACAACAATGACAGCATGTCTTTCTAGCTCAGTATTGACTTCAAGATTTGGATCAAAGGTGGACCGAGGAAGATCGGTCTCTGAAAACCGATCTGAACCAACCCACCAGAGCGAATGAGCGAATCCCAGGTATGTGATGCCACTAAGTATCTGGAAGGAACTACTGAATATATGATACAAGGTTAGCCACAAACGTATAGCAAATAAAAGGACGACATCTCAAACCATGCAATCACACTCGTGCTATCAGTATGCACCTTCACATCTTCGAAGGAGATAGTCTTCTGGATGTGAAGAGTAAGACGGGCGGGAAGCTGTACGCCACAGAGCTCTAACTTTGGAATAGATAATTATTTGATGGACGTAACCTCCGATTTAGAGCAAATAAGAGATGAACGAACGAAACCTTGATGTGAGGTGGTTCTCAGATAAAAAACAGCAGCACACGCGGCCTTAGAAATGTCCGCGAAGCCGTGAAGTTCGACCAATCGAAGACCATTGGAATAGCCCACCCAACGAGGAATCTTGATAGTATCTAGATGCCGAAGATTCTCAAAGAGGCGAATCCATCGTTGGAAGGTTTTTTTCTGGAAGTGGATCGTCCCACCCAATCTTGATAAGCTAGAGATTCTGCATAAGAATCTTGAAGACTATTATGACTGGTGATATCAATCCGAGAGGATCAAACAGTTTCGATATGTCTGATATTACTTGGTACGAGGTGCTGTAGCGGTAACTGCGCTTGTTCGAAATAGCAGTTCATCTTCTGCTGGCTGCCACGTCGATCCTAGAGTATGAAATTCACCTTCGTTGTGCAACAGGTTGATAAGTTCCTGCTGCAATGTTAAGGCTGATTCCACATTGTCAGCTCCTGCCTATATCGTCAATATAGATATGTCGGGGGAGGACGGAGCCAACGTAAGGCCACCGATGTTCTTCGTCCGTGACAAGTTGCTGGATGGTACGTAACGCCAAGTAAGGTGATGAAGATAGACCAAATGTAACGATGATCTTCCGATACTTCCGGATTGGCTCTTGGTGGGGTCGAGTCTCCACAAAATACGTTGGCAGTCTTCATCGTCAGGATGAATCTGGATTTGAAGAAACATCTTATCAATGTCAGCTGAAAAGACCACGGCAAACATTCGCCATCTAAGTAAGATGTCCGAGAGTTCTTAGTGCAATTTTGGTCCAGTGTTTTGGTCCAAATGTACACGGATTACATTTGGAGATAAGGTTGAATCTGCTAATTCCAAATGACCTAGAAAGAGATAGTTCCAGCTTGAGAAACAGTAATTCAGCATGAGCTCTGGATTCTCCTAGTTCGCTATGCTGCAGGTAGTAATGCAGATGCAGGTAGAGCTACCTCCTCTTGTTCCCAGAAGCATTGAAGTTGAATGGATAAGTCGTCTCGATTGCACCTGACATGCTGATAACTAGTTTGGAGTGACTTTGATCCTCATCCATTATCACTCTGCCTGTTGAGCCAATTGGTTGTGCTACAAGAATCCAACCCATCGTTGTATCCTGTGCAACCACTCTTTTGTCTGGCCGAGACATCAAGCCTGGCTGCATAGATTGCAGCTCCAAGTAAGAAATGGATAGCTGAGTTCGCACTAGGTTTCGGATCAACAAGATCAAGTCCATTTGGTTCGGGCTAGGGTTGACTAGCGACTCGATGTGACGGTACGTACTTGCTGAGTCGAGGTATAACCAGAGCCTCTGTGTCCAGAGTTAAGTGGGAAGGCCATCGCGATAAGATGAGAAGATTGACTTTGATACACCATATTTAGAAGCCCCAACATCGGAGATATGGAGAGATGCGAACAGGTGAGGGAGTCGAAGATCCTGTGTGAGGATTTTTGAAATAAAGTTACCCTGCGAACATGATCTATCATACAACTTGTCTTGGCATAGCGGCCATCCTTGCTCTTAATATTCACAAGTGCTGTTGTGAGCAGGCTTGGACCAAAGGCACTAGAGGTAATACAAGAATTTTCTAGTTGTCATGCCGGGTTTCTATCGATCCTTGAATTATTGGGCGTGGAAGATCCTGACTGAGAAACCTGTTTGGATTCAGTTCCTCGTGATAATGCTGCGTCGTGAATGAATGTATGACGACGACAATGGCAGGTAGGGCATACCTTATTAGAGCGACAGTCTCCAACTCTATGTGGTCTAAAACAGTTCTTCATATGCCCTTCGAATGGACAAATCCTTGGCGCTAAGCAAGAGATCACGGAAGAATTCGATTTTTTATGCTTTGAAGAACTCTTCGACGATAAGGAGATTGCTGTGGACTAAAGACCAGCTGAATGGTCAATGGACTCAAGTGCCTTGATTCTGGTCATGAGAAATGTCTTAAACTGCTCAAACGTCTGTGGATCCACTTCTCCTCCGATAGAGGTTTTCCAGTCCCGGTGAGGATGTTGGTCAAGTCGTTGAACTGTAATGTAGGTCAACCAATCATCCCATGTTTCGACGGAACGTTTAAGTGGACTCAAAGACACCGTTGGCTTCTGCCGTTCCATGCAGAAGCTTCTTCAACTCAGAAGCAGATCCCGTAGATACCGACTGTAGGGAACATAAAGCGGTAATCTGAGAACTTGCCAACAACCGAGTGTTTTTATATGTTTCCGTTAGTAAATCCCATGCTCGGTTGAAGTTCTCAGCAGAAGTAAGAATGTTGCTGAGGAGATGAGCAGATTCTCCAGATAGAGTTGTTTTTAAATAATGCAATCTTGCAACGTTTGTTCTTTTCGGATTTGCGACAATCGCATTAAATAAGTTATGGTAATTTGGCCAATCCAAATAATTTGCCGAAAATTTGAGAAGCTCGATCTTCGGAAGGTCCGGACCATCGCCGCGATTCGCTTGTCGAACCGGGTCTCCTTGTTCATCCGTAGAAACTGGTCGTCGATAACAGGCATCCATCTTGTCTAAAAATTTACCCATCTCGACTAAATAAAGTTCCTCCGCTTCACTAAAATATATAAACTGGTAGTCAATAACCAAACATTGCGGGCGTAGCAGTGAAATAAATTATTTGAAATGCAAATTACAATATAGAATTTCACATACTTCATGCTTGTTAAATAGCAAGGACACAAAATCGAATGTATTTCACTATAGCTGAATTAGAACACGAGCAATGAAATATAATTCACACGATCACATCGAAATGAGATTCAATCAATTAAAAAATATATGAGAAAATTGACAATAATTATTAAAAATGGAAATAGAAGCTCGATTACGAGTTGCTCAAATATGAATTGGAAAATATTTTAATCGAGAATTTAAGAATGCCAATTCACGCGAATCGTGGTCTATCGGTTTGTGGAATTTTTGATCGGTCTCATAAATTTAATCATTTCAATCGGTCACCACAGAGCCAACACCGATGCAGATCAATTTCGTTGAATTATTTTATTTTTTATATTCTCATCTCAATGAGAAGGTATTGGTATTATGTGAAAAATGACTTTCGCGGATTCAATCAAATCTCCACGTTTTGAGACCCCCTGAGCTAGAAAAAATGATTTTTACCAAGGTGTCTGTCTGTAGTCTGTAGTCAGTAGTCTGTCTGTCTGTAGGCACGATAACTTTCGAAATAATGATCAGATTGGATTGTGCTTGGGCACACTTTTCGAAGCCCTAAAAAAAGGACAAGTTCGTTAGCCAGCTATTTTGTATAAAAATTCAAAAATTGAGCACATTTTGAAAATTTTTGAGACCACTCTTTTTCAAGATTTGAAAATCCTACGTACGGTTAATTATAGTACTCAAAAAGACAAACAATTTATCTTTTTGACATTTTTCGATAAAAAAATATTATGAGAGTTATAGCATTTTCAAAATCCAAAAAAACAAACGAAAATTAATATTTTAAGCAGAACAACGCACGATATGAAAAAAAGTCAAAAGGGCAAAAACGTTTTTTTTAGAGCCCTACAAGATTATCTTAAGAACTTTTTAAATTTTTTAGAAAAAACAAAAATTCAAATTTTGATCGCACAAAAAATAATAAAAAATCAAAAACTCCATTTTGCTGTCAAACTGTGCAAGATACAAAAAAA
>CAKNWW010298634.1:0-10913 GCA_932074435.1 Andricus kollari | reverse complement strand
TTCAATCTACATACCTACAGATGTGTTTCTTATTATACCACTGACAGTAGATGCGCTTGAAGCCGCCTTTAGCAGACTTCAATGACAGCCACTTAGTTTTTTTATTTTTTAACGCTGAAAAGGAAACCTGTTGCAATTACGAGATGACCATTTAACGTAATTTTTAACGTATTATTATTATTGTAACAGTTAACATATTTATTTTGCTTCTCTTAATAATTATAATGCCATATTACTTTCACATTACTTTACCATTACTTTACCATTACGCTGTAGAGTAATGTTTGCGTTCGGCCGGTCCGCCAGGGACGAGACAAGTTACTAAACATTTACAATAAATTGTATATGCGCCGCACGTTAGTTTTCGTGTTAAGGGTGACATTGTATAATTCAACGCTTGCTGAAATTCGCCGTGACGCATTGGGGCGAATGCAAGTGTGTATTTTACTCTCGCGAATACAGACGCATTGACCAATGTTGAAGCGTTTGCGTGCTGACGCATTGAAGTGTATTCGCTGACTTTAGACTTCTGCACCGTATTTGTACGTATAGAAAGATTCAAAATTGAAATAACATCTTCACGAATTTACACGCATTGACACATAGGTCCAATGCGTCACTGTAGCAAAGCGGGATTTGCAGGGTGTCTTAGTCTTTTCAATTCAATTCGTAAAGATGTCGTAAAGATGTCGTAAAGACGTCGTCAAATTTGGTGTTCGCTGGGGCCCCATAGAAAACTACTGCGCATCGAATTATGTTAAATCAATCTTTCAAGCTGTCCTTAAACTTGCCGTGCAACTTAACCTCACTACCCAACAAAAAAGAAAGTATTGATACGAATTGAATTGATAAGACTAAGACACCCTGCAAATCCTGCTTTGCTACAATGACGCATTGCACATATGTGTCAATGCGTGTAAATTCGTGAAGATGGTATTTCAACTTTGAATCTTTCTATACGTACAAATACGGTGCAGAAGTCTAAAGTGAGCGAATACACTTCAATGCGTCAGCACGCAAACGCTTCAACATTAGTCAATGCGTCTGAATTCGTGAGAGTAGAATGCACGCTTGAATTCGCCCCAATGCGTCACGGCGAATTTCAGCAAGTGTTTATTTATACAATTTAATCTGTAACAGAAAAACCAACGTGCGGGGCAAATAGAATTTTTTGTAAATGTTTAGTAACTTGTCTCGTAGCTCAGTGGCGAGGGCTCTGGACTGATACACGAGGGATCGCTGATTCAAGTCTCGACGCATGCATTTTTTATTAATTTTTTTTCTAATTGACCTTGATCACGCATTCATATGAATTCACACGCATTCAATTCGCGCTGTCTCAATTCATCTAAATGCGTCTCAATGCGTTTGCACGAATCAGAAAACGGGATTCACGCGCATTACAAAAATAATAATTCGCCCCAATTCGTATCAATTCTTTCTTTTTTGCTGGGAAGGTGACATTTTTGTAATTTTCGGAACCTTTACCTAACTTTTCAATGCAATATTCCCAAATTACATTGCAAGTTTTAGGAAATCTTCACGGAGTTTATTGTGCTATCTTCTCAGATTCCCGAGATATGACTAATAATGTCCACGCTTGCCTGCGTGAAGTTTCAGGTGGCGATTACCGCTGTGCTTATAGCCTTAAATTAAAAATTAGATTTCAAAGTTTGCGTGGAATAAATTTCAGATTTGCTACAAATTTCGTAGGCAACTTTTCACGAGTTGAAGCCAAAGTATAAAATTCGAGAAATACTGCAATTTTTTTGAATTTCACGTGATATATGCTCTTTAAGGGATTTGGAACCAGGGCCCAACCTCAAAATTGAATTGCCTCATTTTACTCCATAAATACTACAATTACACCTTTTTGGATAATTAGGGCTAATTCCTGTATTGAATCAAATCTATATTCTAGCTAATTTCAATGGGTTAACCCCCCCAGTGGGCAAAAAATTTGGCGACGTCTTTACGACATCGTTACAACAACTTTACGACATCCTATGTCCATATCGTGAAGGTGTCTTTACGATATCGTAAAGAAGTCGTACAATCTGACAATGTCTTTACGATGTCGTAAAGACACCTTAACGACATGGACATAGGATGTCGTAAAGTTGTTGTAAATATGTCGTAACGATGTCGTAAAGACGTCGTCAAATTTGGTGCCCACTGGGCCGAGCATAAAAAAACGTTTTACATAAAAACTATTGAAATTAGATAATTTTGCACTCCGAGTACAGATTTGATTCAAAACAGGAATAGGCCCTAATTATCTAAAAAAAAAAGATGTTTGTAATTCTACCATTTATGGAGTAAAATGATATATACGTCAATTAAATTACAAACATAAGAAACATTTGACTGCCACAGAACAAAAGCTGTGTTGGAAAAACACAAATATTATCTTCATTCATGTGTTGTTAAAAATTTTAATGTATATAATTGCAGAAAGTAATAAGATGGATCCAGAAGAGGAGCTATTGCAGCTTCATCCCCTGAACGACGAAAATCCGAGCCTGTATAAATTGCTTTTGATAAGCCTCGAGGCATCACATTATGCAGCTTTTAAGAGCTTTGTAAACAAGGCCTTAAAGAAACATCCATATGGAGTACAAGTTGATCACTTTTTTCCACATCCGTACGATAAAACATTACTTGACATTGCTTCAAGTGAAGGCCTAGAAGATTTTGTAGAATTTCTTTTGGAACTTGGTGCAAATCCTAATCGAATCAATGATTCACACACTAGAGCACCCCTTCATTTCGCGGTAGAAAATGGCCACGCGGAGATTGTACAGGTGAGAAATTCCTAAAGAAAAACTGGTTTAAATGAAGAATTTCTAATTAAATTAAGAATGATAATTTTATAAGTTTTAAATCTAAATGTAGTCTGAAAAACAAGTTATTTTTAATGGACATAGATACTTTTGGAAGATCCTGCCATTAACCCTAATTTGGAGGTGGGGAGGCAAACGGCTTTACATATTTCAGTCAAAAATAAGGACAGAAATTGCACTGAAATGCTTTTGAAAGGTGGTGCTAGTCCGAATATTCCTAACAGTAAAGGCATCACCGCCCTTCACCAAGCTGCCGCCACAAACCAACAAGAGATAGTGCGCCTTATTCTTGAAAAATCTAAAATACCTGTAGACTTGGACACTTATAAAGACCTGCGGAAACAAACTACAAGACAGATCTTACAAAATAAATTTCCAGATTTAATTCTTCCTGAGATTCAAGAGAGTAGAGCAGGCAAAAATCAGTTGAGGTACTATCTAGATGCCAATGATGAAAAAAACTTTCTAGAGAATTTAGAAAAGGTAGAATCAAATGTTTTACTAAACACGGAGGAACTGATCAAGGAAGCTGCTGCACGCAATCTTTTTAAGGCCGTGGCAAAATTAATCAGTAGAGAAGAAATGGTAGAAATATCGAAAGCTGCCGAGATTGCTGTACAGAGAGGACATTATGAAGTCCTGCAGGAGCTGCTAAATTATGATTCTCATTTAGGGAAAAAGATGATAATGTTGGCCTGCCAAGAGTTAGCCACACCCTGCAGAAGGAGTTCGGATCACCGAGATGTAAGACTCATGTGTCTAAAGCTCATACTGTCACAGAAAAATGTTGATGTGCGCGTCGAGGATGGTGAGTTTTTTTTTTTAATTTTCGAATATATTATATATTGCGAATATAATATATTGGCAACAGCCAAAAACTTGAAGATATCTAAATGTTACCTTTAAGACGACTATTTTCACTATTGTTATTTTTCGTGTAGCGAAGTGAGAAACGAGAGATAGGGAAAGTTAAATGTTATATGATCGACCCCCTGTGCACGTAGTATAATTTTAAAACCCCCACTGAATTGCACATCGTTTCATTCAATATTTCAGAAAAAAGTCAAAATAGCCACATTTGTTGATGGCTTATCTATTAAATCAGACTAGTTTGTATAATTTAATCTGATAATCAAATCTGTCTCCTTTCACAGAGAAAGGCAACACCCCCTTGCATTATGCTGCAAGGGCCGAAAACTCTGCAGCTGTAGACCTTTTGTTGCGAGCAGGGAGTTACATCGGACACCAGAATCGTTTGGGCATGCCTCCTCTAGCTCACATATGTCCTGCAACACTATCTGATTACTTCGACTACTGCATTAAAAGCAGTAATGAACGTTCCGATGATTACGAAATCCACTTCGATTATCATTGCCTGATGCCTCACGCTCCCAATCACGAGATCCAGGAACCCCTATTAGGTTCTAAGAAAAGAAACCAGACGAAAGCAGCTACAGAAATGCTGGCACTGCGGTACATAGCCGAGAACAAGGCCTTAAAACATCTGTTAAAACATCCACTCCTCGCTTCCTTTTTATATATTAAATGGAGTAGAATTCGTCACATTTTGTATGCGAATTTGCTTTTTTACTTAGTGTTTTATATATTTTTAAATTCTTATATTATTTTTGCAAACGCGAAAAATGAGACGGAGAAGGAAGTTTTCACTGCAGAGGAAGGAATATTCTGGACAGTAACTATCGCAGCAATAGTAATCCTCGCTGTGAGAGAATTCTTCCAATGCTTGTCTTCGCCAGGTAGGACGTTACAATTGTCTTCATAAATATAAATATTTAACAGTATATGTACACATTCAAATGAAAAGAGCTCTCAACTCCCCAGTGGGCACAAAATTTGGCGACGTCTTTACGCCATCGTTACGACATCTTTACGAAAACTTTACGAGATCCTATGTCCATGTCGCTAAGGTGACTTTACGATATCGTAAAGACGTCGTACAATCTGACGATGTCTTCACGATATCGTAAAGACACCTTAACGACATGGACATAGGATGTCATAAAGTTGTAAAGATGTCGTAACGATGTCATAAAGACGTCGTCAAATTTGGTGCCCACTGGGTCCTTATGATCAATTCTAGTAATGGAGATATTCGCGTTTTGGTAAGGTAGACAGTCAAAATTATTATTTTCAGGTTTGATAGTACCTACCCTGCCCATGGAACGATACTCAAACGACACAGCCGAGTGCCGTTTCAGTGATGCTCGCTTAAAAAAATGGCGTCGAAAATAATTATAAAATTTTTTTCTTAAGTTAATAATTACCGAGTAATTAACAATTAAAGATTAACCAACCAAAACACGCGTTAGACGGTAGACAGTCCATGTGCCATCGATAAGAATGTGTGCATTATTAAGTTCAGTTCGTATAATTTCTCCTCCGTTCGCTTTTCCAGTAGGTTGTGACTCTCTGGTGTAACTTCACACGTCAACGACATACAAAAATTAAAAAATATATTTTCCACAATCAACCAAATTTAGACAACATTCTCATGAATTCTGTAAAATTCCCTTGAATTCTGCTGAATTTTCGAGAACTCAGTAGACTTTTCATGAATTGTGAAGAATTCTTCTGAATTCAGAAGAATTTTCTTGAAATCAGCAAAATTCTCTCTAATTCTGTGGGATTTTTTTGATTACAGCAGAATTCTTTTGAATTCAGTGGAATTCTCTTGAGTTTTGTATCGCTCTCATGAATTCAGTAGAATTCTCATGAATTCAGTAGAATTTCCTTGAATTAATCAAATTTCTCTAGAATTTTGTAAAAATATCTCGTAAGTTCAGTAGAATTTTCTTGAATTATGTAGAATGCTCTTAAATTGTGTATAATTCTTTTAAATTCAGCAGAAATCTCTTGAATTCAGTAGGATTCCCTTGAAATATGTAAAATTCTCTTAAAATTTGTTTCATTCTGTTAAATTCAGGAGAATTCTCCAAGGATTGGCAGAATTCTCTTCAATTTAGTCAAATTATCGTGTTGTCTTTCGAATTCAGCAGAATATTCTTGAAATCAGCCAAATTCTTTCGAATTCAAGAAAATGGGGTTGTTTCACAATTTTATATAAAATTATTTTTTAATACATAATTTTAATCTAAACTCAATGTGCGTTCTAAATTTTTTTTCTGTTGAGTTGGTCAACAGAAAAAAATTATAAAAAATTGAAGGCGGGAAAACACTTATTCAAGCTGGTGTCACGTGGGTGTCACGTGACTCAGAGGTTCTCATGATTATCAATGTGACGATGTGGCTTTGATGGAAACTAATGAAAATTATGATAAAGAGGTTATGTCACCTAACAGTTTCATTTTCACTCCTCGTATTTCTGCACTTACAAAATCACAATCACCATAAATATCTCTATTTTCGGGAAATTTCTGCTATTGGCTTTTACGAAACCCTCCTTTGACATTTTTTTAAACAATATTTTGAGACTTCTATTTTCGACGTGCAGACAACCAAAACAAAATATCGGCACAGAAAAAGATATTTGAGAATCACTGACACATAAGCTGTGATTGGTGGAAAATCCGACCCCTTTGACGTCATAGGGGCCCTCCAATCGAAATCGTGATAGAAAATTCATATTTCAACATTAAATTAAAACTAGTAAGCAATACGTAACAAATAAGTTATGGGCGTTTTTAAAATTAGAATTTTATAAACTATAAGATCCATTTATTGGAAAAGTGATATCTGACTTTGGAAACAAGCATATTCTCTAGAGTTTGGCAGAATTCCCTTGAATTAATCATAATTCTCTGGAATTTTGTATAAATATCTCGTAAATACAGTAAAATTCTCTTTATTTATGCATTGTCTTAAAATCTGTTTAATTCTCTTGAAGTCCGTAGAATTCTCTTTAATTCAGTGGAATTCGCTTACGTTTGGCTGAATTCTATTGAGTTCGGCAGAATTCCCGTGCAATCTGTAGAATTCTCTTGAATTGAGTAGAACTCCGTTTAACAAAAAGTACCAAGTTACTAGTTCCGGGTGCATTTTAAAGTACAAACATACGCCCGCAAAAATCCATCTAATGACATACATGCCGAGATGATTTTATTGCCTTGTAATGAGGTTTCTTTACTTAGCGAATATAATAAAGAGGTCATCAAACTCATTCGACCACGGTGCTCTGCCTAGATAAAAACCATGTGAAAAAAGAATTACCTAGTAATTTTCCATACATATGTGCACAATTGAGGCGAACACACCCCTAATAAAAATGTTTTGATGATGCCCTTGCCAATAGAATTTATTTTACTAAAATTATTTTTTAAAGATTAACAAACTTAATAATTAGTGTCGTAAAACTTAGGCGACCATTGTTCTTTCTCAAATGTAAGTTTTATAAAAAAATATATCTTGGAAATATATGATATATACGTGCGCAAATGAGGACTGATCCAGTCCTAGTTAGATGATTAGCCATTACAATTAGTCATTCAGTCGTCTCTCACTGGTATACGCATCTATTAAAAATTATCAGATATTGTTTAGGGAGCATTTTTTACTGCAAACATACCTCGCTGGGATTTTTTTCGCAAATTAAAAATAATCACTCCAAACACCTTCAGAAGACTTCAGTAGATATGTGGGATGATTATTTTTAATTTAAAATTTGTTGGCTCTTATAGTTGCAGGCAACTGAGATGCGGTTTGATAAATGTACTATAGGGGTATTTTTTGGGCTAGCTAAAAGTTGCAGTGAGGATGAGGATAGAAACTAAAGTCTTGTTGGTTTTATGGGGTCATCGAATATTATTGTAGGTATAGCGATATAAAATAGAATCTTGGGTAGGTGCCTACAGTGACTATTTTTACTTTGAAATTTTTTGGGTGATTTAGTTGAAACCAGCTGAGATGGGATTCGCTAAATGTACTAGGATTGTTTTTTTTTAAGGCTTTTGAATATTATTGTAGGGATCGGAATATCAATTATGTGTTGGAAAAGTGTGTGGGGTGATTATTTAAAATTTTTAATTTTTTAGCAGTTTAAGTTGGAGGAATGTCAGACAGGGTTCGATGAAAGTACTAGGGGTGGTTTTTTATGCTGTATAACATTATTGTAGGAATTAGGATATCTAATAGTCTTGAAAAAGTGCCTGGGCTGACTATATTCAATTAAAAATTTTTTTGTCTGCTTCAATTAAGTGCAACTGAGACGGCATTCGTTAAATGTACTAGGGGTGGTTTTTTGGGCTGTCTAATATTATTGTAGGGAGGGAGATATAAACTAGCCCAGTATGAAGGTTTGCATTGATCGGGTTTAAAAAATAAAATTCACTTGAATATCTGATTTTTCCGGTCGTCTTCTAAACCGTCGGGGAAATAAATATGAGAAAAAATCAATCCCCTTCAATGCATCTCGAAAAATTTCACAGAACAGTACTGAAAGGAATTGAAAAATACATAAATCCGTAGTCAGGATCAATAACATTGAATCCCTGCCAATGAACGTCGAAAATGGCACGGAACGGTACTGAAGGACATTGAAAAGTTTGAGTGTGCAAAAGAAGGAATAGAATGGATTTAAATAAATTCAATTTCAAAACGCTTGGTTGAATTAGAATGGAAATTAATTATTAGCGTAATGATTCGTATTCTATTGCAAAGAAAAATGTGTACTATGCTTAAATTCAATAAAATGGATATGTTAATTGCATAAGGGCAGACAGCAAATAATTCAAAAAATAAACAGCCTAACAAGGTAAAGTTTAATCAAATGAAAGGCACCCACGTGATTAAACCCAAAGTGCCTTGAAATTTAAGTTTTCTTCTCGATTTTTAATGTAAATCCTATTATATAATTTTTATTATGCCGATATGCATGGCTCAAATAAAAAACTAAAAATACAATTTTTAAACTTAAAAAGGAGATTCCCTAAAAGACGGATAGATAAAAATTTTTGATTTTTGTTAGAAAATAATTAGAAAGCTATCCACATTCTAAATCAATAAAAATATTTACAGTGCAAGGACCTTTGGGTTTTATCATATTACCCTCACAGCAAGGTATATCGGTGGGATATCCCATTTAGCTCCCACGATATCTCAGGCATATCCCAGGAGATCACAGGGCCATCACGAATGATATCCTACGGGGCGGAAATCTCGATATCCTTGGAATGTCCCAAAGATATCTCAGAATATGCTGAGGATATCCCATTAATGTCCCAATTTTTGTAGTCCGGGATATCTCAAATTCCATAATTCGGGACATCCTAGGATATTCTTACGATGTCCCATATTTAAAATGCAGGATATGCCAAGGATGTCCCCAAGATATCCTAATTATATAATTTTATATAATCCTGGAAATTCATATATGTACCCTTTGCAAATGATTTATATTCTCTGTGTTTTAAATAAACAAACCCGCATAATTATTTCACAACAAATATTTTCCCGGAGCTACAAATTATAATCGAAGATAGTATGTCGAGCCGTCTTCATAACTTTTCAGTCTTTGTCTTTTTCAACACTTGTGACTTGTTGTTGACCATATAGGTCGTTTGACTCTTTTTGCAAAATTATTCAAGTGTCACAATTTTGAGGTGATTATTTCTTTATTCTGTGTTCAAATGTAAATAATATTGTATATAGGTATGTGTATTTATTTTGCTTTTCTATATGCATATATGTGTAGATTTAAGTAGAACGCAAAACGTAGTATAATTTTTCTACATTACAGTCAACTTAACCTCAAAAGTGCACAAAATGTATAGTTTAACGAGTTTAATCGGGTTTATAATAGAAATCAAATCATTACTAACAAAAGTAATGAATTAAAATTTTTATTCAATAAAATGAAAAATAAAAGCAATGAGTCAAAACAGAAATAGTCATCGTTGAACAGTATGGATGGAAGGTTTTGCTTTTCAAATAGTAGTATAAATAAAATTGAAATAGGAAATAATAAAAAGTTAATGTAAAACATGAACAAATTAATTAATTTTTGTACATTAAAAATTGTATCAAATTTTTCATGAGTTTTATCCATTGCTACAGATATCCGTGGATCCATATCTAACCTCTAGCGAGCTTTCATATACATATACCTATTCCATACATGTAAAATATACATTAAAAATTTCTTGAAAGCAATAAAATTTGGTGTTTTTATATATTCCTTTTTATTTCTTGAATGCATATCCACTATTAATATATTAGAATATCAGCAGGATTTTTGATTATAATATCGGGATATTCGTGGACATTTTACTATAGTATTGGGATATCCTATGGACATCCCGTACGGGATATCGTCAGGATATCCTGTGACGATATCCTCCGGAGCGGAAATCTCGATATCCCTGGAATATGCCACGGATATCCCGGGAGCTTTATGGGACATTTTTCAGGATATCACATATCCTGCCGAGATATCCTAGGGATATGCCAAGGATATCATTTTGTTGTGAGGGATAAGACCCACATTGACTCAGTACTTTTCTTTCCGAAAAGCCCTTCAAATTTCTTGTGGTATAATGTAATTATTATTCATTAATTGATTATCTACTCAATTATTTATCCATTCACTATTATCAATTCATTTTCGTTTTGTTTTTATCTTGACTTTCACCTTATTACTAATTTATATTATGAGAAGTTGCAGGCCCTGGAAGCTTCGATCATGGTTCCTTAAAGCAACCAATCCCGACGCAACTGGAACGTTTACGTCCTCCACTTCTGCTCCTTCTGTCCTAGAAGGTAAGCAAGAGCGGGAAATTTACGCGAGAGAACATCATTCAACACTGTTCATTGGAGTCAGGTCTCTAGCCGCGGATGACCTTACGCGGCAGACGTGACAGTTGGAGATGAAGGAATGAGACGATGGAATGAGCCCGATGCTGGCAAGCCGGAATCTTGTTGAGTTGGCTAAGAAATGAAGCTTTCATACCTCCAAGACAGCCGAAAACAAGTGCTTGATATTTCACCCGTTAATCTTCCTCCTTTGCCGTGATATAACCATCGGCTGGTGCCGAGAATTCAATCACGTAAATGATCTTGGTCTTCAGATCTTGGAGGACAATATCAGGCTTCGTAGCA
>CAKNWW010298631.1:0-10993 GCA_932074435.1 Andricus kollari | reverse complement strand
CTGGTTAGTCTAACCAGAAAAAATAGTAAGGGCATATTTACCCAGAATTCTGGTTGATTTAACCAGACATTTTTTTTAGTGTTGTATTAAAGATCAACCAAATAATTTATTTTATAAACCTAGTCTATCAGATATAATTCGCTATAATCGTATTCTGTAGAAATTGTTACAAGGTATGTCTTAAACATATTTTTATTCGATAAAATTTATGTCATAAAAAGTAAATGGCTGTAAAGTAAGTTTATGCAGTGCTTAAACAGCACTAACTAATACTCGGGAAATAAACTTCAATGGAGTGTCATATGATAATTAGCTGATAGTATAATGCTTACTTCATTTTGCGACATTACCTCTGCGAAATATTTGTTATCAGGACAAGTTTTTTCTTGGCCTTCTATTTAGTCTTATTTGTCAACAGTTAAAACATTTATGGTAAAAAAAAAACAACACGAAGAAAGCACATTCCAGAGCATTCTTGTTTTGGGTTGACCAAAAATCGAACTTTTGAGAACGGTAAAACTTGGGTATTTGTTTATAAAAAACGGGTTTTAAATAACATAATTATTTTTAAGCTTTCTTGTGCAATACTGTTGCACAATTTGACTGTTTTAAGCATAAGTTTTTAAAAAAAATGTACTTTCAAATAAAATTCTTGATTTAAAAGGTAAGTTTAAGTCTGTACGAATGGTACGTATTCAACAAAACATTCTGGAATAACAATCAAAGCGGGGTTTTGAGACAAATGAAATGAACTTTTTTTGAAATCAGAGAAATACGTCAAAATTTACATTTCAAGATAAAAAAAATAATGCGAGACGAATTCTGCAAAAAGCATAATTGAATCCCATGTCTTTTGCAGGTTACTGTTGGCAGCACTTCTGGCGCGAAAATTGAACTGAGAGCGTATAAAACCCAAAACATGTTAGAAATAACTGAATGAAACATTTTCTTCTTTGAATAAAGTATCCTCGAATTTGAAGGGTTTGGAAGATAAACAAATTTAAAGAAACATGATACAAACATATTTTTTAATTTTATAACGACGGAATGTAATTTTTTTTTAATTCATTGATGAGTTTTCATTTTATAAGATAGAGCTGGTACTGGCTTGAGCATATTCTGGAATTCAAAGTCGTCACTACGCAAACAAATAACGTATTGGGATTAAAAAAAAAACTATAAATAATTTGGAATCGATAGATATACAGCTTAGCTACCCGCGCTCGAAAAAAATGTTAAAGAAATTTCTTGTTTGCAGAGTTTAACCATTTTTTTGTGCTATTATTTTCTTTTCATTCCTGTTTTCGGAAAAAAATTCTTAATACCTGTGTAAATTAGGAGAAGAATTTTTTCGGGTATATGAACTTTTCCCAGTGACAAATATAAGCTAGGAAAAAAATAGCTAATACCCAGGAATCTTAATTAGAAATACCATGAATTTTTAATTTCCAATTTCCATTCCTGGGTCTTAGTGATTTTTCCCTAGTGCATTTTTGTCACTGATAAGTTTTCAAGTACGCGAAAAAATTTTTCTCACTTTTTCACGCAGTGACGATTTCGAATTTTTGACCCATCCTATTATGTAACACTAACAAGGGGTAACTATACTCTTCGGAATTTTGTTTGGATTCATACTACTCTCAGTATAATAGGTCATTACCTAGCTTGGAATATGCTAAAGTAATAAGAGCGCTTTTCAGCCATTCACGAACACTTCGTTAAAAAAAATCCACGCATGTTACATGGACCGCCGGTTCGATCAGCAGTAGCGCTCCGGATTTTTAAGCGGAAAGTCTGGGTTCGATTTTTGCTGTCTTTATTTTTTGCCAATTTTTTTCACCCAAATTTTTTTATTGCAATTGGCTATTAAATTTATTTAAATGAAGTCAAATTATTAATTTCTAATAAATATTTCACATGAAAATTTTTTTTTCAACGTTCACCACTCGCATAAGAAAAGTTTAAAATAAAGGAAATTCTTATTATTCTTCATTCAATTGAACATTTCTATTTTGTTTATTATTATTTTCATGTGAGCTAACAATACAATATATTATTATTATTATTATTATACCATTAAGCCGTTTCCCTTTCGGGGTAGACGTGAATTGCTCGGTTGGAAAATAGTAGTATGTGGATGGGTATATAGGTATAGGGTAGATAGGTATATAGGTGTAATGTATATATATTTTAGATTGATCTAGAGCGCTCGCGTTATTTATTTAAACAACACGTTCATTCCGCAACACTGCTCCGACCCAGGTTTCTGATCAATCTCTCTAGCGATCACCCCACGTGGAAAGCCTCACAAAATTGTTATGTGTGGTTCCCCACTTGGGCCCATTAGTATCCAAGGTCTTTGTTTCAGGCGTCATTCACTCTACTCACATTCTTTTTATAAACTATCTGTCGCCAAACTTTTCTGTCCTGGCATACTTCACTAGCTTCCTCCAGCTCCATGCGTTTTTTTATGCAAGTTCTCCTGATTTTATGGCTTCTTATGTCTCTTCGGATTAATGTTTCATTCACAGACTCTATCCAAGCTTTCGGCGGTCTACCTCTGGGCCTTGTGCCATCTACTTCACCTTTATACACCTGTTTGGTCAGTCGTTCATTTTTCATTCTTTCAAGATGTCCGAACCACCTTAACTGATTTCTTTCCCATATATTTACTAGTGTCTCCCCCGTACCACATTCTTTAAGGATTATCTCGTTTCGGACTTTGTCCATCAGTGTTTTCCCGCATATTATGCGTAGAGCTTTCATACCAATCACGTTAAGTTTACTCATGTCCTTTTCTTGACATGCCCATGTTTCGCTACCGTATAGTATAGGTGGTACAATTAAGGTTTTATATACAGTCATTTTAGTTTCTTTTGATTTATTTTTATCTCTGAGAATGGACCCTGCTCTACCGATAGCCTTCTTACCCTCATTAATGCGCCTATCTAACTCCCCATCTATTTTTCCGTCGCTAGTGAATAGGCTACCTAAATATACGTATTTGTCAACTTGCTCTAATCTCTCATCATTCAGGACAATGTTGCATATTGTTTTCTGACCTTTTCCTTCAAATATCATTACCTTTGTTTTTACGTTAATTTTGAGGCCCATGTTCTTCATGCTTGTATTAAGTTTGTACAACATTCTTTGTAAGTCTTCGATTGACTCTGCCATAACAATCTTGTCATCCGCGAAAGCCAAACCACGCACCTTCACCGTTTTGTGATCTACACCTTCTTCGTCGAAGAGGGCCATTCTTAGACACTTGTCCATAAATATGATAAATAGCCATGAGGACATAACGCATCCTTGTCTAACACCCTGAAAAATATCGAACCATTCACTCAGTTTCCCATTAGCCCTTACACTCGCTTTACTGCCTGCATATATTGTTTGTATTGATTGTAGGAGCCATCCATGGACTCCGTACTTTTTAAGGACTTCCCAAAGTTTACTTCTATTTACCTTGTCAAATGCTTTTTCTAGGTCAACAAATGCACAGAAAACTTTCTTTCCTACTCTTAACCTTTTTTCTGTGATCTGTCTTAAGCTGAATATCTGATCTGTGCATGATCTTCCTGGCATAAATCCACTTTGGACTTCCCATATCTTTTCTTCTGTAATTTCCATTACCCTACGAATAAGTATTTTTGAGTATACTTTACTTACGGTACTTAGTAAGCTAATACCTCTGTAATTATTGCAGTTGTTTTTATCTCCCTTTCTTTACAAATAGTATAGTAAGAATAAAATAAATGGTAAAATAAAATGATATACAAATAGAATATAGATAAAAGTTATTTTCTAATATTATTATTATAATACACTCGGACTTCAATTGGAGTAAGATTTTGGTTCTAACCTTCGACTCATATGGGGGTTCTCCGCACGTAAAGATCAGGCAGTATGAACGCTGAGAGTGAACTGACGCAACGTGATGCAGTTATCCAGCTAGGCCGTTAGGGTACAGCGCTTTATCGCTATGCTACTGTTTTTTCTCGCATCAGTGAGCACGGCACATCCCCCCACAGCTCCTCTAATCAGGAACCGCCGCGCGGCGTCAATGCTCGGAACGCACAAATAGGATTTGCTGAAATCGGAGTCCGAGTGTATTCATTTTTTTAAATTATATTAATGAGTGATGTTTTCTTAAACAAAAAATTGCATACAGAGAAGGATATAACTTTTGTGTGTGTAATGTAAATAAACAAAAAATGAAATATAAGAATAGTATATGAATCACAGTTTTCCCATTTATTTGCCAGTAGTATGCTTTGAATTAGTAAAAGTGTTAAGCAGAAGCAGTTTTTTTATATTAAAATAATGGTTCAAAATCCATATTTTGGAATGATTTTAATAAATTTTGATAGTCAATTGCAATAAAAAATGTAATAAAAACAAAAAATGCAGGCAGTTACAATCGAACCCAGACTTTCCGCTTGCAAAGCCGCTCGTTACCGTCTGATCTTATCGGCGATCAAAGGACGTTCGCATTGCGGTCCACTTAACGTGCATGGTTTTTTAAAGCCTTTTTTCTCGAAAATAGCTGAAAAACGCATCTTATTGCTTTATCATAGTATTAGAGTTTTGGTAATGATCTATTACTAGAAGCATAAGAATGGGTCAAAAAATAATTCAAAATTGTAAAAGCTATATCTAAAATGTGTTTACGTAATTTGTGGATAGCCACTTAATGAAATGTTCTTTTTATATGCAATACAATTTTTATGAAATAAAATATCCAAGGCTTGTTAATCCTCAAGAAAGCATTTTTGTTCATTAATTCGTTAATAACAAATACTTTGTTATACTTTCTCACCGCTGTAGGTGATGAGCATTCTTAGAAAGCGTCTTGACTGATTTTAAACATTTTTTAACAATTTTAAACGGTATAAGCAGTTTGAACAAACCATTTTTTTTAATCAGCTCTCACAAAGTTTTCATAAATTGAATGCGGAATCGATCTATAAAAGAAACATGAAAATCGGTTTAAAATGTCACCCTCAGCGTAATTTGACCACAGAAATCCAATTGGGTCCCACTCTGCGGGACCGGCACTGATATATCAGTGGGGGCCGGACTGGTGTCGCTTTCACGATTTATACCAAAGAACGGACTCTTTCAAATGTCTTCAGAAACACGATTCCTTTCCAGTATGGTGAGAGTGCTGACGTGACGTCAGCGAGAAATAAGGCCCCTCTCCGCGTGCTTTCAGTCGGGCCTGGACAGCGGAAAACGCACGTTGACCGCCTTGACCAGTCCGTCCGAAGACGTCCCGCGCAGTCCCGCGATCTATTCGCATTCGAACGTCTGGGCAGACTCGTTCTGCTTGAAAACTGTTTCAAAGACGTTCGATCGCGTTGTTGTCGGGTGCTTCGCTCTCTCCATGTGACATGTTCGGAAAATAGTTTCTATACATTCTAAGTCTCGGGGGAGACTTTTTTTTTATTGGACCTTTTTGCTCTTCTGGTAAGAAACTTTTTTACAACCCCATTATTTATTACTATGTAATTCAGAATAACATGAACATTCATTAATCATTCAAACATTATTATATGGTTAATCTAGAGAAACTTCCAATCCTTGCGATCAAAAAAGGATCATAATTTTGAAATTGAGGTTGCGGAATGAATAAGGGGACTGAATTGTTTGGTACGACTGCATATGAACCCTGATAAGGAAAAATACGAATTTTGTTAATATTTTTTTGATGGGATTCAAATAAATTCCTTACATTAGTTGAATTTACGAAAATTGAAGATATAAAGAAATTTTTTAAAACGAAGAAAAGTTATTACGCTCGAGCCAAAAATTCTATTTCTCCTTATTCAATCCGGAGCCACAATTCCCAACAGTTCATAAATGGGAACTTATTTGATCGTTTTAAATGCACTTCTTTATATCGATTAGAGCTGAATAAGCGATAGTTATGAAATAGTTTATACGCTCTAGGCGGTTGTTGACCACATAATTCAATTTTTAACGTTTTTGTTTTATACATACCCGGTTTTACATCTACAAATATTCATGACGTTTCACGTTTCCGCATTCAGTTTCTTACTTAATTCATATTTTCCGTAATCCATATTCATTTTGAATTATCATATAAAGTTTGAGCGATCTATGTGATCCTCTCTTTCCAAGTTTTAACTTTTACTTGACGGCATCACGTCTGACGTCTACATATTTAGTCGTGAAATATTTTTTGTTCATAAATATTATAATTGTAAAGCAATTTTTTTCAGCACACTTCTTTACTCGTGTGACATTATGCAATCTATATAGTTGATGGACAATTTTGATAAGAAATTCTTCCTATCGCTTTGATTGACTGTTCACTGTGCAGTTAAATGTTTCGAAAGAACAAAAACATTTTATAATTAAAAAGAAAAAAAAATGTACTGAAATTATTCCAAAATTTGCTATTCATATATTTATAAAAAACATGAACGTCATTGATCTTCGAGCTGCAGCTTCTCTGTAGTATACTTATACTCTTTCCAAACTTTCTCTAATTTTTGTGAAGCAGGGTATCATAAGTTTCCCACAATATTTTATTGCAGGAAAGTCCCTAGTGCTAAATACGTGAATTATCACCATTGCAATTTTATATCAAGACAGATTTCTGTAGATAATAATTCTCTAATTTCGTTTTCATTGAAAAAGTTCCTTCTTTATACCTATATTAACACAAATAACTTTCTCAATGTTTCTTTTTGTCTTTCATTTCAAGCCTCTAAGGCCGAGGCTATTCAGTTAATTTGAAGTTATATTCTAAAAGAAGTTTCCAACTTCCAAGTGCAAATTAAGTACAGGGAATATTATTTTTAATTGGTTGTTATTTTATGTGGTACCAAACGCAAGTTGATGTATCCATGAACGTGTTATATTGAGAATCGGAGAACTGCTTCTTTTCCCCCAACTTTCTCGTAGAAAGATTCGATCTGAGAGATCTTGAAGAGAGTATGGGAGAGAGTGAATGGGAATCTCATGGACCCAGAAACGAGGTTTTGATATGCAGACTATTGCGGTCATCGCTGATGAATTTTTATTTTATTATTTTTGCGAAACAGAGGCGGAAATGAGTGTGGTCCCATTATTCACTACTTTCCTCGCATGCATCTTAGTTCTAATATATTCATATGAAATTTCTAATATTCCTCTACAGAATGAAAGAAGAATTATTTTCTTGACTGAAATATAATGTATTTTTTACCAACCAATAAACATTGGCTTAACGTACAAAAATTATTTGTATAGAAATATTTTTTTAAAAAGAAAAATACCTAAACATAGATTTATTCTTATTACAAATTTCCATACTTACTTTTTTTATTTCAGACATTCCTAATAGGGTGGGTCGATAATAAAAAATTCTTGAATTCTAAATCGCTACAACGCGAAAAATTAGCGTATTGGGATCCTAAACGAGTATAATTAATTTTGAATCTATAGATACGCAGCTTGGTTACTGCGCTCGAAAAAAAGCCTCGAACAAAAAAGTCTTTTCCGAATTTTTTACGGATTATATCATCAATCATTTTCCAATAGATAATTACTATTTAATTCACTCCTGTTTTCGGAAAAAATTCCTAACACCTGCGAAAATGGAAGAAGAATTTTTCTCGTGTACCTAAAACCTTCCCAGTGACAATAATGCTCTAGGAAAAAAATTCGCCGTAACCTAGGAATCGAAATTGGAAATACAGGGAATGTTTAAAATTTTGATATTTAATGAAATTATATTAATAACCTGTGGTTTAAAATTTTTTCTGAGCATGTGTGGGAATTTTTTATTTAATAGAATTGAAATTAACAAAATTATTAATAATAATTCCTTCATTAGAGCTTGATCCTATATAACTTTTATATTTTATAAATTTATATAATTAGCCTAACCGCTTTGGTGATTATGCGCACGGACTTCATGCTAGAGTTCCGATGTTCGATCCCTAAGCCGGTACCTCCGAAGATTTGTCTTCGTACTTTAACCGAGGTTCTGGTGGTTTGGATCCCACCTTAAGCTGTAAGTCTCCCCATCATGCACTTGGCTGCAACCCAGTTCGTGGATGGTGGGGCATATTGATCTTATCAGATGACTTGATTGTATTACAAAAATGCGTCCGTGACTGATGATATATACCAGGACAGCCCCGTGCAAACTATTCAAACATCCAACTCTAACAAAAATGCCATCGACATATTGGGCCGTAGCCATCTTAAGCCTGAGAGATAAAATGAGTTTCCTCGATGTTTTAAAATGATAATAATAAATTTAATAGTGTGTTTCTGTGCTAAAAATCACAATTTATAAAGATAATTCCAACTAAGAACAAAATTAGAATTAAACTAATTAGCTATATTTTCAGTTACTATTCCTGGGTCTTTTTTCCAATGTGTATTTCTATGCTTGAAAAGCCAACATAGTCTGAACAATTTTAAACCGCAAGTTATAAAGATAATTTTATTACATATCAAAATTAGAATTTAAAAAATTTGCTGTATTTCCAATTTCGATTCCTGGGTCTTGGCGATCTTTTTTCTCGTGCTTTTTCGTTACTGTAAAGTTTTTAAGTATCCGAAAAAAATGCTTCTCTTATTTACATAGGTGTTCTGCACTTTTTCCAAGAACAGGCGTGAATTAAATAGGAATTATCTCTTGGAAAATTATTTAATCAAATCCCCAAAAAATTGGGAAGGCAAAAAAGAGGAGGACAAAAAAGTCCCACAGGAATGTAAAATAAATATTGAAACTCAAAAAATTCAAAAACTCTGGAAACAATACAGTTTTTAAACATTTTGTTTGCTGTGCGATTATACGAGAATTTCACATGCTTTGATTTGATACATGTTGATAGGTTTAAAAATAAATTTGTTAGCAATCTCCTCGTGCATTCTTTTGTTAAATGTAATATCGGCTCATATCAAATGCCGAACGATTTCGCACGATAATCTCGGAAAATCTCAGAAATGGACAATGCACCTTTAGAGATTCCTCACGGAGAAAAATGAGACACTAATCATTAAAAATTTGTATCTCTTTTAATACTTTAAAGTTATTGTATACACTTCGTACGTTACCACCTATAATTTAAGTGCGTCAACCTTTGCACAAATGAAAAACTAAAGTCTCTTCTAAAAAATGCTTCTTCTCAAAAAAGAATAGAAAGCATACTTTTTAGCATCAATAATGGAAATCTATATATCGTGTCTCAGTTGTCAGAAGGAAGAGTTTAAAAATTACTGAATATATGTATGTGTAATATATTAATAATTGTAAGTTTATGAAATGAAATCATTCTTTACTGTTGCGAGTATAACGATTCCTATGCTGGACTGGACTCCGTACAGTGCGCTAGAGGAGTCAGACCGACAAAAGCTGTAATCTCTTTAGTTGCCAAAGGTAGTAAATACCGTGATTGCACTTGAATCACTAATCTAATTTCAATCAGTAATGAATACCTCGACTGCCAGCACTGAAGATCCAATTTTTCATTTCCATTTTTCACCGTGTTGAAGGCGGAAAAGCGCGTGTAATTTTTCGATTTTAGGGGTAAAATTAAAATCTGAGATCTGAGAACAAGGAAATAAGTATTATGTTCATTTCTAAATTGATATAAATATAATTTTCCTAAAATTCTTGAGAGAATTCGACAAGGTTTTTGAATATTTTAAATATTTTGAATCTCTTCGAAAGTTCTAAAACTCTTAAGTATCTTTTAAAATGATTCGATTTTTTTTAATGTGAAATCTTTTTTAATCGTTTTTAATTTTCTTTTAAAATTAATTTTTCAAAATAATAACAAATTTTCCAGACGTCTTATGACAATTTTGTTATTCCCTTGAAACCTTTCAAAATTCTTAAAAACCTTCTAAACTTCTTGTTCGAAATTTTCACAAATCTACATGTTGTGACAAATTTTTTTGAATCTTTATAAAACTTCTAAATATTTATAAACCTACTCAATATCTTTTTAAATTGTGAACTTTTTCAATATTTAAAAATGTTGCTTTAAAATATTCTACACACTTTTTCGAAATGTTAGGAAACCATATGAATTCTAGATTTTTTTTACAATTTTCTCTTAAAATTAATCTTTAAAATTAAAAATCATTTTAAATTTTGTTTAACAAAATTTTTACTTTAAACTTCTATAACCTTGACCTAATTGGGATATTTATCTTTTTCTTTTTGATTCTGATTTTCTCATAAAACCCACACTTATATTTTTTGCCAATTTTTTGTACGGAAGACATCTTGTGAGTTTTATGCGGACTAAATAACTGATGTGACCATGGCATTTTTTTTCATAGAAAAAAAATGAAAAACGTGTATTTTTCTAAAAAATCTTTTTTATTTTTTTCTTCAAATTTTAAAAATATGAAAACAATATTTTCTGGAAACTCCCAACTTTTTCACTCTTTCCAATATATTAAAAAAGTTTTTGCTTATAGAAGGAAGGCAGCCTATCAGTTTTATGCGAGATTAATTATTTATGAGGCCAGGAGAATTTTTTTCCCTAAAAATATCATTTTTTAATTTTTCTTGTAAGCGATTCCAGATAATGCAAAAGAGCAAGAGGTATTTTTCATAGGGTAGGGTGGGGCGAGATGAACATAGGGGGTAAGATGAACCAGTCAATTTTCTCGCAATCTATCATTTCTTTTGTAACTGTTCTTTGCACTGATATCAGGAAGAACGTTATCAAACTTCTTTTTAAAAAATTTTCGCTTAATGTTGAATAAATTTGAAAAAAAAACGAAAATAAAAATTTGAAGACATGTATTCTGCTATTTTGCATTTGTTTAGAAAGTCCAAGAATCACACAAAATCACATATTAGATGTTTTTCCAGTGTTTATTTAGATAGCTTATTTATTAAACCTTATGTTTTCAACAAATTTTTATATAATTGTAAAACAGAAATAGGTGAAATTTTGATTTTACTGGCAAGTGTCATATGGGGCGGAATGAGCAACTGTTCTGGGGC
>CAKNWW010298626.1:0-11157 GCA_932074435.1 Andricus kollari | reverse complement strand
GCCAAGGTGTCGTATAGCGCTTCTGTCGACGAGCTCAGGGTCTTGCGGGATTCCATTAAGTTTTCCTTTCTTCAAATAAACCTTGGCGCATTTTTCTAATCCGAACTCCATTCCAATTTCTTGAGTGTACTCTTAGACAATGTCTTGAGCCATATGTAGTTTCTCTTGATTTTTAGCATAGATCTTGAGATCATCCATGTAAAATACATGAGTGACTTTATGCTTTCGATTTCCAGGCTATTGACTAAATAACATCTGGTAGACCGTTCACGGAAAGGGTTCTAAAGTTCGCCCAAGAACTGAGGATTTTGAATCACACACTAAACAAGTCAAAACTGCTGTCAATCAAGCAGCATATCGTTGACAAAATACGGCTGTTACCGGACGCAAGGAGGAGAATACAGAAGAGGGAGAGATGGATCAGGCATATTCAAAATTTTCTCGCTGACCCATCGCGCCTGTTCAGTGACCACCCTGCTTCTGTCAAAAATCCACTCGAGCCCAACGAGGTAGAGACTTTTTGGAGAGAGGTATACAAGATCCCGAAAAGACAAAAGTTGAAAGAAGATACTGACAATATCATCCGCTTCAAGGAATTTTGCGACACCCTCATAAAATCTGAGGAGGAGTGTTCATCAATCACTGCCGAAGAGGTGAAAAAAGCACTTAGAGGCACGAAGAACTTTTCCGGTGCTGGACCAGATTGTATCAAGAACTTCTGGAGGAAGAAGTTTACTTCTACACACCAACATTTGGCCCGCATATTCACTTCATATTTAAAGACGCAAACGCCCATTGCGCAGTGGCTGGTGTTAGGACGCATTATACTCCTACCAGAAAAGGCAATTTGTCCAAACCAGAGAATTACAGTCTAATAACTTATTTGAACACACTGTATAAGATCTTTACATATGTACGAACAACGTGGCTCGAAAAAAGGTGAAGCGAGCTGTTGAGAGAACCTGCTAATTGACATGTGTGCCTGTAAAGACGCTGCAGCCCATAAACGCGTCCTGTCAATGGCCTAGATTGACTACCGGAAAGCTTTCGATTCAACCTCTCATAGACTTATCATTTGTCTGTTGGAAAGCTTGAAGGTGCATCTACACATAGTGAGATGCATAGAGAGATTGATGCCTGTTTGGAAAACTAGATTTACTATCTCTTCTGGAAATTATCGTGTGACAACAAACAGCGTCACCTTCCAGAGGGGCGTCTTTCAGGGCGGTACCATGAGCCCATTGCTTTTTTGCATCACACTTCTGCCTCTATCTCTCGCACTACGAAATTCTTCTGGATACCTCTGTGGCTACACTAAAAGAATATCTAACATCTCAAAATCCTCTCTATTTTTAATTTTTAATTATTTTTAAATGATTTTTTTATGTTTTGCTCTAAAACAGCTAAATTACTTTTTTTATCGATAGTTCCAAATAATTATGTAATAAATAATGAAAAATTGTGTGCAGTGAATTGGAAATAAAAACGTTGTCCAAAGCGGTGCAGAAACATAAGAAATGAATTTGCAGTGAAAACGAAATTATTTGCAATGAGAAGAGTTTTATAAGGAATGAAAACTTTTTTCGTTATGATGTGGACTGTGGAATCATTTGGAATTACGTTTGGGAATGGATTAAAGTAAAATGAAATACTGTCTCAGGATGTTTCGAAATCAATCATAATGGTTCCAGAATTATAGCAGACTCATTTGAAATTATGTTACATAAAAATTGATTCGAATGATGTGGATGCGTTTGAAAAACTGATAATTGACAACAAGATTATTTTGAATGATTGCAAATTGGTGGCCGAATAATTTTTATTGACTTCAAATGAGGAGCTTTTTGGTCACGGAATTATTTGAAATGTGCTTTATTATCTCTGCGGGTGCAATCTGAATGAAAAACTGGTTCGTAATTATGGTGGAACAAGACAAGGTGACGCAACACGTAACCTTCTTGTCAACGAATAGAAAAAATTCTGCCGGTATCAGCCATTACCCACACATCCCAGACCATGTGTGCATGTGCATGTGAATATTTTGATTTTGTCGATTAAAAATGGCTGTCGTTGAGGGCACTTCGGCACACTGTCAAATACTCCTCTTGCACAACACTATCAAGCATGGTCACCCGGGCATCTACAGTCTTGCGACACATTTTCTTGTTCCACCCTTCCACCATGGTTCATAATGATACCGAATCATGTGGAATGTGGATACAAGTATCGGCGGTAATTTATTCGGTTCAATTTTGACTCACGCAGATTGAAACAGATTGAAATGGATTCAATTCCATTCTAAAACTTTTACCAAGGCTCTTTCACCGTACTTATTGACAAGCATTGTGAGGTTAGGTTGTGCTTATATAATTTAATTTATTTAATTATATCATAAAAATTTCTGGTGTGCATGGGCTATTTTGAAACAGATTTCAATTTTGGTTTTCGAAATCCAACTGAATTAAGGTTCGAAATAATGTAATAATTGTTATCAGTTATCGTAGATATAATATGGATATACTTTATAATGTGGGAAAGCTTTTCAGCATAGATTACTGTTTGTTTATATTAATTTGTGTCTTAAATATTTTTTTTACTCAAAGTACATTATTATAAAGGCTTAAGCGTAATTTTGGTCAGGTTTCACCAAAGAAGGCGTTTACTGTCTCTTCAATATGGCTTTAACCTTTTACTGGCGCGTACAATAAAAGGCTTTGAAGTTGATATTTTACATGGGTTATATTGATGTAGTTGGAAGAAGATTAAAAAGAATTACTTCAGGAGAGGTTTTGGCTTACTCAACCCTAAAAATTGGATGAAAATATCAAATAAACAAAAATGAACTGGCCCTTCGGTCCTCCTTTTTTTCGAGGCTATGGAGTTGGCATTTCAGCTTTGACTCTTAGCTTTTCACGTTTTCACAGATGATTTATGAAGAGTTAATCAATTTTAAGATTCTGGAAACGTCATGCATTTTTAAAATTTGATAGATAATATTATTTCTTATGGTTATAATCGATTATAATGACACACATAACGTCAAATTCTTTATAATTATAGAGACTTGGCAGTTAACACCAAAATGAGGTATAGAAATATAAGCACGGTTCTTTAAGTCAATATCTACAATCTCTTTTATGTTAGTATTTGCAATTTAAACTACATAATGTATTTTTTAAAGGTGCCCACAGTCTGTGCCTAACAGAAATGGTGTACTAGTCCTTTCACGTTTCAAATATGTGAAATTGTAAGGAGGGTCACGTGAAGAAGCTGAGAACTGACTACTTCTTTATTCATAATGAGTCCCCTGAGGCTTTTCTAGATCCTTACTTCTATTATAACGATAGCGCAATTTTGGACGTACTGGGAAACAAGTGAGCGAGTGATCGAAAGCGAGAGAGCGAGCGAGAGCTCATCCACATCTTAATATCTGTAGCCTCCTCCAACTCCTTTATCAACTGCTAATCTAATATATTCTCCCCTAAAATCTTTACCACATTCTCTTTCCAGCTTCGTTTATCTTCCATTCCTCTCCTACATCATTCCCATACATGCTCCCATGTTTCCGCTTCCCATTCACATATTCTTCACTTTCTGTTCTCTTTCTTTTCCCATTACATCCCTTCCCTTAACTCGTTTCCCAATCTAAATCTTACTATTCTGGTCTATCTCTTTTCCCATCTCTTTTCTAAATACTTTGGTACTCCTTACTTTTTCATCATCTTATACCATTTTTTTTTTGATTCCTCAATCATCTCCCATCTTTCTACTAGTTATCTTTCCCTTTCCCTTCTCTCCAATACTTCGTAGCTTACTCCAGTCCCTATTTTTAACTTGATTTGTATGGTCTAAGAAAGCAGGCTACTATATTTACTGTATGCCCCTTGAAAGGTCAAAAATAGTAAGGAAACGCCGAGTAAACTTTGGGGGACATGTAAATTGAAATTTATTTGGATATCGCGCATATATTTCGTTTAACCCTTCGAGTACACACCTATTTTTTCGAACATCTCCTAGACTCTGGGTCAATCTTACCCTGTTCACTTTTTGATCGTCTATAACTACACAACTACTGAACCTTTTTACTTACCACAATTTAGAGGTATGCGTTTAAGTATATTAAAGTAATTTATAAGTATCATGTAGGTGGGGGGGGGGGGGGCTAGCGCGTACCGAGGCGTTAAGAAGACGCTACTGGTGGCAGCGAGTAGGATGGGTGAGGACGGTGACGGAGACGTTGTGCTAGTCTGGTGAATCCAGGGAAATATTCGGGGGGGGGGGGGGCCCTGGGGTTGGGTGTTCTTCGTTCAAGCAAGGGTTGGAGCGAAAAAGCCGGGTGAGTTTAGAATGCCCGGGCGACGAAAGAAAGTATCTTGGGTCTTCTCCAAACATGATTCATGAATATAAACATTAAATGTAGATACATTTTTGCTGAATTGAAGTTAATTTAAACTAATTTCGGTATATTACTGAATTCAAGGTGTAACGTTTTGAAGTATTACTTTGTACTGTGTTTAGTTATGATAAAGTTTTTCAAAACTCACGATCTTTATTTTATCAATTTCCTTGAGGACACTCTAGTTTTCCTGATCTTCCGTTTTTATTTTCAGTAAAAATTATTTCATAAAAAATCACGTGTAAATGACAAGAATTTATCTAACGGCGAGTTCAAGCTTTTGCTGCTGCGGGCGCTTCGTATCATATCAATTAAATATCATCGGTTTGAATTTTTCAATTCTACATCAGCTTGGATTGGTTTAGAAAATGTTGACCTTAAAGACGTACTGCGTTTTGGTCGAATTTTTTCTATTCGATATCAGCTTGCATCGGATTTGAAAAACGCAATTTCGCCCAGGTGAAAATTTTCACGTGGAAAGCGATTTAAAATTCCACGTCGAATTTCAGTTGGAAATTTACACGAAAATCCACGTGACTTCAGCCAAATACGTTGAAATCCACAATTGAAGTTTTAAAAACCTTCCACGTCGAAATTTAAACGTTATTTTTAAGTTCAAATATCGGGTAAACCGTAAGAGGTAGACAAAATTGGATATAATTTTTTGATTTTAAGTACCTAATATGTTACAATATTAGCTGTCAATCTATAAGTGCGGATGTGGTTTCTACTTGCAATTCCACGAAAATATTTCTATGTGAAAGGTTTCAAATTTCCACGTGGAGTACACGTGGCTGTATACGTCTCCATATGAAATTCTACGTGGATATTTACAACTTGGTGATTACGCGCTGGTTCAGATGAAATTTTTTTCTAATCGATCTCAGCCTTAGATCAAGTCAGAAACTAACCGATTCGATTGGGCAAGTGCACAACACTGCCTGAAATATAACTGCAAATACCGACATTAGCGACTTAACGCCAGATATCTGGTACCTGGCCTTAAGGCCATTGTAATACTTAATCAATTCGTACTCTACCGAAGTGAAACTTCTTATGGCGCACCACGAGAAAAAATACTTTTAGATGGAGAGCGAAATGGATCTCGAGCTTGGTGGTCGTGTGGACAGGCTTGGATGTAATGTCACATTCGGCAATCTCCAGAACAATCGCCTTTTTCACACAAAAACTTGGTAAAATGTCGGATTCTCTTCCCGTGAATGGTCCAAGCACGTAGCAAGCTTTTTTCTAAATTATAAACATTTAGGAAAAGAAACCTTCCGTATGGCCTTTTATTTAATGTCCAAAACTTTGAACTCGATATCGTACTTCGTGTGGACTGAAGCTTAGCGACAAAAGATCGGTAAGGCAGGAGTCCGTCAAGTATGATAGTTTTTTAATGAATTATAGTAATATTCTATCTGGCGTTGATTTTAATTTTAAATACCCATATCATTTACATTTGTAATCTTGATTATACGATAACGTACATATTTTTTACACTCCGACAGAATAGCAGAGTTTCAGAATTGGAGGCAATTTTGATTACAAAAGACGCTGAGTTTAAAGCAAAATTTCAGCAGGAATTATATCATCTAAAGGAACAACTACAACTTCACACACACACGACAGGAATTTTGGTGGCTGAAAAAGCAGAATTGTGTGCAACTATTGCTGAATTCCAAGAAACAATAAAGCAGAAAACTGGTATCAAATGATTTGAATGTCGACTTCAGTTTAATTTAATATTGACAGTACTGCTCAAAAGTATTTGTTTTTTAATAATTCATATTTTATTGATTTGTAATTCCAAATGAAAGTTTTAAATATGTATGAAGTGTACACTCGGGTGTTTCCAGTTTTTTATGTATTTACAATTTAGTTGTTCTTATTTGAATAGTACTTGGCTTCCTTATTACGAGTAATGTGCAAATATATTTGCTTCCTCATAGAGGAAGTCAAAACGAAAAAATCTAAATGGTTCAATAAAAATGTTTCGAATCAAGGAGCCGTTTCTATTCTTACATGAATGTCGAAATATGTTAATGAAGAAAGTTCAACTATAAAAAACAGATTTTTCAAATATTATAAATAACCATAACCTCATTACTCTTCAATAAAATGTATTAATATTACAAGTAAATTGATTTGTCTCGAATCAAAGAATCTTTTATTTTCTCGCATCAAATTAAATTATGCGAACAAAAAAGTTTTTACTATAAAAATCTATTTTTCAAATAATATAAATGACCATAACTTTCGTACTCTTTAATAAAAAGTATTCTTTCGTCAACTTTGAATTATGTGATTGAAAAAATTTTTACTGTAAAAAACAGATTTTCAGAATATTATAAAGTGCTAAAAAAAGGTAATAAATATTTTTCGAAATCCTTCAGTCAGATTTGAGACATTAGGGTTGAAAAAAGCCGACCAAAATTTAAGAATTTGTCTGCAACCGTCTTCAAGTTATCGTTTTCACCAAAAAGTGTGACAGCCATACACACAATCCGGACAATTATTTATAACATTGTATTAGAAATTCGTAAATTGAGGAACATTTAATCAAATGAATTTAAAAGTTTTCGACATTTTTACTATTATAAAGCTTCCTCTATTAGGAAGCAAAAGCTGCATAGAATGCTCAACCATTGTATAAAGTACATAAAAGAGTACCGCAACTATTTCTGTTGCGATTTTATTTGAATACATGTTCGTATTCTTTCATAGAGTTCACTGAAGATCTTTCTGGAGAATTAAAGTCTTGCCATCTTCACGTGACTGAATTAGAAAAGGAAATTGCTAATTTTAGAAGTAGTAGTGAAGAAACGAAAATATGTTATCAACAGCAGTTAGAAGATTACGACAAACTGTTGAAAAATTTGTCAATTTTAAGGTATATTATTTAATATTTTATTTCCCGAATTTTGTTCACAATCCATATGATTAACATGTCTCTGTATCATTTATTTCTGATATATATTATTAATTTCGAAAATTTACTGTTTGAAAACATCTGCATGGAAACTCACGTAGAATTAATTCTGCATGGAGATCAATGTGACTGAAAGTTACCATAAATTATGGATAAATTACCATAAACTTCTGGAAATTTTATAATAATTTATCGGTAATTAATGGTATCTTGTCGTAAGTTTCGAAGGCCTCCTTACATTTAATCAGGCTCACCTGCGTATGTCAGGTATACCTTTAGAAATTTACCTTTCAATATAAAGAATATGGTATATCATTTATCAAGCGCACACAGCCTAAAAAACAAGTCCGTCCGATCGGGCTCAAAGTTTCGTTGATTGGAGTTATATTCTGCCGTGAATTGAAATAACACCCTTAACTGCAATTCAAATAAGTCCCTTAAAATCAGTTGACGGTGTTCATCCATGGATTGAAGCACTTTGCACATCATTTAGAGGGATGTAAGAGCTTACTTTCGAGGTGGGTGTTGCAAACATTTTTTTGTTATACGTGCGTAAGAAATGCTATTTTTCATTTTGTTAAGCAAACGCCATCTCTTGGTATTAAAAAGAATCAGTAAAAACTCGGAGAATCTCCAGTCTCTTTTATTATTGGTAACTACATAACCTATAAATCAGTAGATGCTTTTCTTCTCGTCCCTCGCCCTAACCACTCATCGTTACGCACTTATAACAAAAAATAATATTTTCAACTCGTGCGGGGCCACCGCTTGCCGATGCGTGCGTCCAACCCTGCACTCGTGGGCAATCGGCGACCCGCACTCGTTGCTCAAAATACTATTCTCACAAGGAATCTTTTAAAAACATTCTACAACTTTAAACACCACTCCTCTGCTCTCCTCCCGACTTCATTCCTATAAAGCACTTTTGGTAGATAAATGCTTAAACAATTTCAGAAGGAATTGAAAGTACTTTGGATTTGTATCTTTTGAAAGTCAGGTACTATCTATAGTAAGTAAGGTGCGCTTAAACCGTATCCGACTTCAGTATATCGCCATGACATCCAGTTACCGTAAGAGGAACGTAAGTTCTATTATTTCGGTCTTACGATCAATTTGAATAAAAAAATACTAGGATTATTCCGAGTCCACTTTAATTATAAGAAGTTACAATGGCAACGTTTCGACCTTAATCTATCTATGCTATGATCGATATTCTTTGATCGATTTCAAATTTTACCTTAATAGGAACGTAAGTTCTATTATTTCGGTCTTACGATCAATTTGATACCTTAATCAGTCGGTCATGTTCAGGTAAATTATATCTATAAAAAAGTTATAAAAATTCTTTTATCTAATTCAATGAAATTACAATCTCATAAAATCAATTATAAATCATACAAGTCAATTCACCCCAACAAAACAATTTTGGAAACAAAATTGTGGCCCGATGAAAAAAATTGAAACGGTATTCCGAAAATTATAATTGGGAAAACCTCAAAAAACGAAAGAGGCTGCCAATAATTAAAAGGTTACATTTTTAAAATTTAAGAGCGAACCGCAATAGTCAAACGACAGACGAAGTAATAGTGACAGGAAACAAGACGAAGGTTATGTTAGAAGAATAGTAAAAATTTCTCATAGTCTATGTAAAATAGATTCCTGTGATTTAAAGAAATTAGGAATTGAACTATCAGTAATATTTCTATCCAATCTATATTTTAAATAATTAGAGAAATGGCCTAGTTTCTGAATCCTATCAACTATATTGCTGATTTCACAATTTAAAAGTTTTCTCTGATATGTTAATTTCACTTTTTGAATTTTTGTGTAAATTTTATAATGAACAGCAGTTAAATTAAAATTGTTGGTGCTATTATTTATATGAGCTGGAATTAGAGATTCTTTTCTACATCTAGTGAGAAAAGTACGTTGTTCTCTCAGGTGGACTAACCTCCTTTGACTGTTGATCCAATCTCCGATGTCAGGAAGTGTAGTTGGACCGTATCTTATACGTATGAAATCCAAATATCCCAGTATCCCAGAACATTATGTACCAACTTTTGATAAAAAAACAATCAACTTCTCAAACACAATTTTTAAAGAAGTGAACTTTTGTGAAGTGTACTTTTCTCATTAGATGTAGAAAAGAATTTCTAATTCCAGCTCATATACATAATAGCACCAACAATTTTAATTTAACTGATGTTCGTTATAAAATTTACACAAAAATTCAAAAAGTGAAATTAACATAACAGAAAAAATTTTTAAATTGTGAAGTCAGCAATATAGTTGATAGAATTCAGAAACTAGGCCATTTTTCTAATTATTTAAAATATAGATTAGATAGATATATTACTGATAATTCAATTACAAATTTCATTAAATCACAGAAATCTAGTTTACATAGACTTTGAGAAATTTTGTACTATTCTTCTAACATAACCTTCGTCTTGTTTCCTGTCACTATTACTTCGTTTTTCGTTTGACTATTGCGGTTCGCTCTTAAATTAAAAAAATGTAACCTTTTAATTATTGGGAGCCTCTTTTATTTTTTGAGGTTTTCCCAATTATAATTTTCGGAATACCGTTACAATTTTTTTCATCAGACCACAATTTTGTTTCCAAAATTGTTTTGTTGAGGTAAATTGACCTGTATGATTTATAATTGATTTTATGACATTGTAATTTCTTTGAATTAGATCAAAGAATTTTTATAACTTTTTTATAGGTATAATTTACCTGAAGATGGCCGACAGATTAAGGTATCAAATTCATCGTAAGACCGAAATAATAGAACTTACGTTCCTATTAAGGTAACATTTGAAATTGATCGAAGAAATTTTTGTTCACTTCTTGAAATATTGTTTTTGGGAAGTTGATTGTTTTTTATGACATCCAGTTTTCGAACAAGATTGGATTTGAAACCCCTAAAAATCACGTCTGTGTCCTATTTGAAAAATCATAACGCTTGAACCCGATGTATAAATATAGAGCATATGCCTTGTACTTAAAAGGTATTATAACAGTTATTAATGTAAATATTACGTCTAAGTATTGTCACAGTTTGCTTCAAGTACTCTACATACCCACATATTTTACGGTAATGTAAATACATGGTCACACGTTGTACCTGAAGCAAAGAGTAACTGGTTTGTAGCACGACGGGTTCATCCGCCATGATTTAAAAAATGTCAAAAAAGGCGATTTTTAGGGTTTTCCCTATTTGCACTCGAATCGCTCTTCTAAAGTGTGGATTTTAGTACCTCTAATTCAAACTTGGTTGAAAGTTTGAAAGGTGATTCCACATCGGGAAGTCTTGCGTAGATAGCTTCACTGAAAATCTATACATTTTTTTCTGGTGAATTAGATTCATTGAGCCAAGTACTGGTTTTCCTATAGAGAGAGTAAGTTTTGGGTGGATTATACTTGAGGTAAACCATAAAATCCCCATAAGTTTAATTAGTTGCACTTGCCTTAAGGGCTCCAAAATATCGCTTGACTGAGAAGATCTGGTTGCCTACTGCTCTGCTGGCAAGTCGAATAAGCAGTATTTTTCAATTAATTCTAAACGAAACTTTCATAGCATGTATCAGAACAATAAATTACTCCTTTTTTATAAAGATGTATACGCCTGAAAAGATCCATTATTTTTAACTGTCTCCTCTCTGATACAGCGCACAGTGGGCCAGAATCCCAAAACGCTGGACAAAACTCAAGAAATAACCTTTTTGAATATAAAGCAATATACAGGGTGTCCATGTATTCAAAGTACATATTTACATTTCCTGATTCCTTGTGAAAAACTAAATAGAAAATGATCAATAAAAAA
>CAKNWW010298616.1:0-11294 GCA_932074435.1 Andricus kollari | reverse complement strand
TATGAGTTTCTGCTTTCATCCACTGCTTTCATCGCCATGGGAGTCCACACACTTTTAAGAGGAGAGAAATATAAAGGTTTTCTGTAATTGGTAGTTCAAGTTCGTGAATAATCGAGAGTTTCAGATTATATTAAACATTTTTGTCTTTTCTTGCACAATATATTGAGATTACTTTTGCAAAATCTTTTGGACATAATTGAAGCTGTCTGCGCAAGCTCGAGAATACTCTCGACTTGGCAGCTCTCTGGTTAGTTCGCTTACTTCATGAGTAACCACGCGTACGCATGAAGCGAGCATTAAGGTAAGTCGTAACGCTATGAAGTTGACAGGATGGTAACGCTATAAAGTTGGCTGAAATGCATGTCGTACGCATGAAGCGAGCATTAAGGTAAGTGTAACGCTATGAAGTTGGCAGTGGGGTAACGCTATGAAGTTGGCTGAAATGCATGTCGTTTTTAGAATAGGACAGGTCGTTATATCAGTTTGCGTGAAAACTCAAAGTGCTTTCATTACTTCAAATCTTGCCAAAACTATTAGCAGTTAAATTAAAAATCTAGAGATCGTCGACTGAATTCTTATTTATAATGATAGTGCAATGTACGGGTGGAACTTTTCCCTAAATTCGCTCTAAATGGTAAAAATTTCATGCGAATACAGTTGATTGTAGGTTAGCTTTGTTATTTATTTTCTTAATTGAACTTTTCGACTTGAAATCCAATTCAATTTTAGGTTAATAGGAAGAAGGTATCATGTTTTATTATTTAGGATCGAACATGACTGCTAAACTTATTTTGAATTTGTGTAAAGTAAAATTATCTGATTTTTCTTGTAAGTGATTAACATGAATGTGTATGAAATTTAATATACACGCTCTTAATGGCGATTATATATGCTTGATATATTTATTTTAATACACATGGGTATATTAAATTTAATATTATTTTTAACAGTGTGTGATAATATAAAATATATTTTTTTTTTATACATCTGCACGAAAATAAGTTTACGTGTTTTGCGACTTCCGGAAAAATTTATATCCAGGGGGGTAACTACACTTAAACGCATTTAATGTTATTTTCTGTGATAATATACAATTTGTATGCCCAAAACCAATTGTAGAGGGTGTCTCACAATGAAGAAAGAAGAATGGCATTCTCCAGATCTATTAAAAAATTTGGATAGGGCTAAGCTAGCCGCAAATGTCATTATAATTACAGAACAGAAGGTCAAATTAATCTTAATTCAAGCCTCAACATTTAATATGTATATAAAATATTTATTTATATTTAAGGGAGTAACTATCCTTAAACGCATTTAATGTTATTGTGTATAATAATATAAAATTGATACTCACAAAAACAATTGAAGAACATCTCTTCACAATGAGGAAAGAATAATAGCATTTCGTAAAACTATTAGAAAAGTTTTACAAGGGTAAATTGCCCTCAAATATAATTACAATTATAGAACAAGTACTCAAATGAATCTAAATTCAAGCTGCAAAATTAAAAAAATATATATTTTATACATCTGCACGAAAACAAGTTTACATGTTTTGCGTTATCCGGAAAACTTCATATATTAAGGCATAACATTCTTACGACACAAATTAATTATTTAGTTTTGTTCGCAAATATTACATATTACGTCAAAAGAATTATAAAGAATCTGAAGGTATATTTTAGATTAGATATTTTAGATTGATCTAGAATTATCGTGTTATTTATTTAAATAACACGTTCATTCCGCAACACTGCTCCGACCCAGGCTGCTGATCAATCTCTCTAGCGATCACCCCACGTGGAGAGTCTCACAAAATTGTTATGTGTGGCTCCCGAATTGGGCCCATTAGTATCCAAGGTCTATGTTTCAGGCATCATTCAGTCTACTCACATTCTTTTTCTAAACTATTTGTCGCCAAAATTTTCTGTCCTGGCATACTAGCCCAGCTTCATTCGCGTCCATGCATTTTTTTATGCAACCTCTCCTGATTATATCGCTTCTTATGTCTCTTCGGATTAATGTCTCATTCACAGACTATCCATTCTTTCGGGGGTCTATCTCTGGGCATTCTGCCATTTACTTTACCTTTATACACCAGTTTGGTCAGTCGTTCATCTTTCATTCTTTCAAGATGTCCGAACCACCTTAACTGATTTCTTTCCCATATATCAACTAGTGTCTCCCCTGTACCATATTCTTTGAGGATTATCTCGATTCGCACTTTGTCCATCAGTTTTTTCCCCCATATTATGCGCAAAGCTTTCATGCCAATCGCGTTAATTTTACTCATGTCCTTTTCTTGACATGTCCATGTTTCGCTACCGTACAGTACAGCCGGTACAATTAAAGTTTTATATACGGTCATTTTAGTTTCTTTTGATTTGTTTTTATCTCTGAGAATGGACCCTGCTCTACCGATAGCCTTCTTGCCCTCATTAATGCGTCTATCTAACTCCCCATCTATTTTTCCGTCGCTTGTGAATAGGCTACCTAGATATACGTATTTGTCAACTTGCTCTAAACTCTCATCATTCAGGACAATGTTGCACATTGTTTTCTCTCTATATATATATATATATAATCGCCTTGAATTTAGATTGATTTGACTATTTGTTCTATAATTGTATTTGAAAGTACATAAAAAAACATAAACCAAAAACAGTAAAAATGTGCAACAAAATTTCACAAGAAGGCCTATAAAGGAGTATGTTCATTAAAAACCCGCTTTTTGAAAACAAATACTAATAAAAGTCAATATTTGTAACATAATGGCACAAAAGAAGTTAAAATGAGAGAAATATGTATCTAATTATATTTGGGAGTATTTTACCCCCGTAAAACTGTATTAATAGATTTGGAAAATGCTATTTTTCTTTTCTCATTGTGAGAGGCCCTCTACAATTATTTTTGGGTACAAAAATTTGATATTATAACACAAAATGACATTATATACGTTTAAGGGTAGTTATGCCCTGGAATATGATTTTTTCTGGAAATAGCAAAACACGTCAACTTACTTTCGTGTAGATGTACAACATATATATTTTTTTTTGCTTGAATTTAGATTTATTAGGCCATTTTTTGTATGCCTGTAAACACGTTTGAGGGTGGTTTACCACCATACATTTTTTTTATTAAATTGAGGAAATTTAATTTTTCATCCCTTATTTTAAGGACATTTTTACAATTGGTTTTGTTAAAAAAATATGGTGTTGTTATACATGAAACATTAAAATCGTTACGTAACATCCCCATTTTTAAAAGGTGATTTCAAACCCTTAAAGCGTTTTTCTAGAGATAAAAAAATACGTGTTTGTTAGTTTTTGATGCTCTACAACATATTTCAGTTTTATCGAAATCGGAGGCGAACACTTCGTAAGGGTGCCTTGTAGTGGTTTTTCCCGATCAGGTTGGTCTGAAGCAATCCCATAACGAAATTTGGTAATGTGGATTCGCAGGAAAATGTGGGAGTGTCCATTCGCGAATTATTTGAATACACTTAAGTTAGTTAGCACGAGTCACTAATTAATATCGACCTTCCCACATCGCTTACTAATTGTTGATATTACGATTCAAAATTGGTTTGGATTTTCTTGGGTATGAATCAATGATTTTTTATTTAAATATTGAAGCAGGTGTGACCGAAAAAAAACAAATTTCAAATCTGATAATAAAGTCTATGTTGGAAAGAATACCCTGGAGTAGATAATGAAACTTCAGTATATAATAATGTATTAAAAACACAAGTATACGAAAATAATAATTTATTCTAATTTTAATTTAATAATACGTATAGTGTCTTAGCTATTAATTAAATTAATTATTTTTTGCAACACCCAACTGAAAAGTTGACATTTTCATGCTTCTAAATGGTGTCTAAAGGACCTTATTTGAGCAGACTGTGCGCGAAACAATTTTCGCGCATGCGCAGTTTGAAGATGGCTTACTTTAGGCACTGGTGAAAAAGCTGCGCATGCGCACTTTCGAGATAAGGTACTTTAGACACTGGCACAAGTAACTTTAAACACTGGTGTTGGTATCTTCTTGAAATAAATTTTGATTTAACTTGAACAAATCTTTTAATGATTGAAGTTTTGTTTTGAAGGTTTTTTTTGCCAAAATTTGGCACAGAAAAAAGGCATAGGCCCCAAAAAGTTTTTTTTTTCATAAAATTTTTTTTACATAATTTTTTTTAACAAAATTTTTTTTTCGTTAATTTTTTTTTCAACACATTTTTTTCAAAATTTTGTTTTCAACCAATTTTTACATTCTCATAAGAGAAGGTATTAGATTTGTGTAAAATTTGACCCCCCCCCCCAGTTTTTGTCAAATGTCCACGTTTTGGGACCCCCTGAAACAAAAAAACAGGTTTTTACGAATGTGTCTGTCTGTATGTGGGTATGTAGGTATGTATGTATGTGGGTATGTAGATTTTTAGTTTGTTAGCACGATAGTTTTCGAAAGAATTGTCAGATTGGATTGGGCTTTGGTATACTTTTTAAGTGTCCTAAAATAAAGATCAAGTTCGTTAGCCAGACATTTTGGATACAAATTCAAAATGTGAGCACATTTTGAAAATTTTTGAGAACACTTTTATTCAATATTTAAAAATTCTATGGACGGATATTAATAGTACTCAAAAAGGCAAACAAAATATTCTCATGACTTTTTTTGATAGAAAAAATATTACCGAAGTTATAGCATTTACAAAATTCCAAAAAACAAATTAAAATTAACATTTTAAGCCAAAAAACGCACGATATGAAAAAAAGTCTGGAAATACAAATCGTTGCTTTTTGAACACCCTACAATATTGTCATAACAAATTTTTGAATTTTGTGAAAAATCAAAAATTCTAATTTTGATGGCACAAAAAAATAATGAAAAAATCAAAAATTTAATTTTGCGGTCAAACTAAGCAAGATATGGAAAATGGTAATGAAACAAAAATTGTGAAATTTTTTTTTCAACTTTAGTTTTCAGAAAAATAGTTGCCGAAATTTAACAATCTTTTCTTTCAAGATTAGTATTTTTCGTTAACTCCTCCTGACACAACTTTTTCGGACGTGCGTTGCAAAAAATAGCGTGTGATACACGTGCGCATAGGTGATTGCTAACTCGTGTGATTGCATCATTCGCCTGCGGCTTATGCTGCAAAATTCACACTGGCACACAATCACCTGTTTTGCGCACTTGTATCACAAATAACTATTACATATATTGCTATATAAAATAAATGATTATTTCTGTAGGTTCATTATATACTGTAGGATAGTCTACCCTACTACTTGATACAAAAGATGATAAATATTATACGATTAATTTGCTATAATCTTTTCCCTAATGATAAGATTTTTTATAATATTGTGGGAACAACTAGATTGAAATGTCTCACATTTGATAAAAAAATCAGTTTCTGAAAATGCACTGTCTAGAATTACGGAATTTACTGTAAGATTAACCGTTTGAGTACAGCACAGGTACTGTATTGCGGAAACTTCTGTAATTCGATCGAGCTGGAAATGGGTTATATTATGTGTACGATAAATTCCCTAATGCTAGAAAGTTCGTTGTAAAGAAGATTAATTAATTAAATTCAAATTTACAATCGTTTGAAATAACTTGCAATCCGTTTCCTTCTTTAAATATATATCAGGTTGCTAAAATGTGTACCTCTTACAATCTTACCTATATCTAAAAAAAAAATCTTGCAAGATCGATAACTCACCTGTCACGCTGAGAAGAGACATGATCGTCGATTTCCTCCTGAGGGTCTATATCTTCCTAATATTCGCCAAGCACTCAGCAGAGTAGAACAGACTTGGCTCAAAAAGGAAGCAACGAAGGTCCGAACGCCGGCCGGGATAGCACTCTCGCGTTACATTAAGCCCCGATACATAGCACAGCGTGCGGAGAATCTCATCGATAAACCCCATATATATGTACAATA
Organism: Andricus kollari; assembly: GCA_932074435.1. NCBI lineage: Eukaryota > Metazoa > Arthropoda > Insecta > Hymenoptera > Cynipidae > Andricus > Andricus kollari. The sequence continues at coordinate 5,341 of CAKNWW010298616.1, read as the reverse complement.
TCGTACGAACTTGCGTAGGATTTTGAGTACACTATCTCATCACTCCTTAACACTGTCCCTCTGCACTCGTCCTCTCCTCAGAGATTGCACAAGGCGAATACAAAATTCCGGTCTGAGACGCGTTAATTATTATAACAAAATAAAGCTGTTCTAAGGTACCATAAGAAGAAATTGTAGGTATATTGGGCCAATCTTTAACACACGTTGCTTCATATATGAAAAAAAACTGATTTGATCGGTCGAAAACAAGTTATTTATTTGCACAACAAAAATAATTGAAATTACTAGAAAAAATCTGAACGCGCGCCGATATTTTTAACCTCACTGCCATTGACATACAACTGCGAAGACAAAAAAATGAAAGAATAATACTCGTTTATTGTGAAAGTCACGTGACTGGGTAGAGGAAAGAATGACTTGCAGCCGGTCGAAGAGGAGTTGCTGCTGGTCGGGGACGTCTGCTATCGGAATCGATATTACTATTATTGTTTTAGCCGTATACTCTCTCTTCCTCTCGAGTCGGGTACCAGCACTTACACGTTTATTACGTCACTACATCATTACGTTATTATATTATGAATTATAACTTATTACACAAAGGCGGGTAACACTTTTAACTCGCGTTGCATCGACTCGGTAAGGCTTTGGTCACGCGCAACGGCAGAAAAAGCTCATGCTACGTCGTCTGCTGTATATTTCGAGTGATATACCCACCAATTTGGAGGATTTTAGGCGACTTATTTCACCTCGAGAGTTCGGCACCGCCGTGGGAAAGATGCTGCTGGTCCACTGGAGGGTCTCGGGGACAACATCCTGGGAAAAAAGCGACATCGTAGTGACTTGTCTAAGATCCGGTGCAGTAATCAGCATGGATGTGTTTTGGGGTTGGGAGTTGATAGTGGCCATAGCAGGAGAACTCTAAAAGAGTCCTTAATAGCTCATGGTCCGATTTTGGTGAGAGTCGTTAAGGAAGAAACCGTTGCCACGACGATCGTTGGCAGCAGGAAAGTTGCATTTTTTTCTCACTTGTCACGACGGCGGTGCACAGTCTGAAGTGTTTTGAACTTCCACGAGGAGCGCGAGGTGGTAAAGATTTTACTTAGGGTTTTGGGAGCAAGCCCTAAATTGTTGCCTTGTTTCTGAAATCCTCACCACCGTGGTTCACTTGGACGAAGAACGTTGCGAGCGTACGCGGTCTGCCCACCGTCGAGTACTGTGCGGACGGAGACGCCTCCGATACGCCGCCGCCATCTTGCTACGTCAACGAACAACGATAGCGCCGGCGCTGACGACCACGACGCGACTCGAGTCCGGGCGGAAGTGCATTGGGGTGCAAGCCACCCTCTACTCACTACTCACCGCTCACCCTCTCCACCATTCCAGGGACGGATTAGGTCCTCAGGGAAACGCAATGAAAGTTTTCATGAAGGGGATTGAAAATTGGATGTGCGGAATGCTGAATGACCAAGTTGAGAGGGGAAACTTAACTTCATTGATTGAAAGAGTATTTGGAAGTGTAAACAAAAAAATAATGCTCTGATGTTTCTTGCATTTATACAATTATATTTACGTAGTAATTATTCACTTTTATTCGGGTCGTATTTTTGGGGCCGTTGAAGTTATTATACATTACGCAAATTCTGCAAGCATCTTAAGAGAGCTGATCCCCCTTTGGCGTATCGTCACAAATTACAATCCCCCCCCCCCCCCCGACCCTTTATAAGAATTACCACACAACCATCCCAAATTCAATTGCAGTATCTTCATTTCGGATGTGTCACCTGTTACTTAACCAAACTATAGAAATTAATCATAAACAAGGCAAGGTAGGTGTATATGATTTTTCTCTAAAGTTCAGTAAGGGTTGCAGGTGACTCATAAGAAATGCAGATACCGTGATTGAATCTGGACTGGCAGAAAAGTAAAAAAGAGTTTAGTTTGCAAATTTTTATTTTTCAACAATGAAATTAAAACAAAACTTTTAGCTATTAATTTAATGAAAGGAGGTAGCGCTTAAGTACATTTAAAGGTTAAACAATATGAAATTATACAATCATAGATCCCCCCTATCCCCGCATCACAAACACAAAAAGCTTATTGCTTTAAATATTAAATTGCAAAATATATTATATCTTTCGTCCTAACTTTAAGATGAATGTCTGACTACATCTTCTTTATACTACTGATAGATACTCAGTAGTGAAACGGGACGACATAAGGGAATGTAATGAATACAAATTATTAAAGAGTTTATAGAAAAAACACAGACATTTTTTTACTAGTATTCTATAACTTCAGATAGTTGCGTTGCGGCGTTTTAATCTGCGCAAAGATAAAATGTATCTGACGACGCACAGTGGGAGGAAATGAACTTTTTTCATTCCAAAAAGTCTAGACCCTTCAATTCTGGTACGAATAATTTTTTTTCAATTAAGTGCAATAAATTCTGAAGAGCTTTGCGGCCTAAACTTTTGTCTTCTTTATTTGTCTATTTATATTATTTTTTATTGTTTTTATTTATTTATATTATTTAATTGTCATAAACAAATTTGATAAACAAATTGGTAAATGGTGTTGTTATCGTTAAAAAAATTATTTTTGCTAACACTGCTTGGGCTTCGTCCATACATGACGTCACGCACTTAGGGATAGGGACGGGTAAATTCTGATTATTTTTCTGTATAGACACATGCTAAATGGAATGGGGGAGGGGTAGAAATACAAAATAATAGCGTGACGTAATTTATTGACGAATGCTTCGTGTTGAGGTAAGAATGACATTTTATCACAAAAATCATTAAAAAGTTAACAATAACCATTATTATAAACAGTTTTTGTGGCAAAATATTTAAATTTGTGTTTTTTCAGATTTTTATTTCCTTTAATCGTCTTAAGGGCATGTGATACATAAAGAATGATCGATTTTAGCAGTGTTAGGGTCCCCCGGCTTTTTTCCTACAATGATAAAGATTTTTCCTTAAAAATTTGGGGGATGAAAGCGAACATGCTAACGGACGTCCCCGAACTCTTCTGTTGTGGAATAAGTAAAAAAATTTCATTTTGCTAAATTTGATTAACACGTGTGTCTTTTGAGGTTATGTGTGTTACAATTCTCCCCGCAGCTTTACTTCCAAACTACACAATATTTTTGGTCGAAAACTTAGGACAAGTAATAAAACATAGTAACTAATGTCCCGGAACTAAGCTTTTTTGTAGGCAATCCAAGAAATATATTTCATAAATAATTTAATTCATGCTCGTTAGGACGCCCTCTATGCCACTCGGTACAACAGATACCAACATTATCGGAATGACAGAGACTTGACGACCGATCCTAACCCCCAAATAGTGCATATACAGAAAAATTTTATTTAGCAGAATATATTTTTTTTGCTATTATCCCTTAAAAAAAGAGTTCGGGGACGTCCGTTATTCTATTTTATAGCATCTCCGAATTCAGTTTTTACAAATTTTAAGTTTTGTGGACAAAAACCCGGGGGAACTGACCCCGATTGAAGTATCACATGCCCTTAATTGGTGCAAATATTTCTAAAAATAATATTTGTTCAAATATAAAAATTCAAAATCTTATGTTTTTTTCACTAAAAATGTCTTGAATTATTTTGTGCATTACTTCCAGCCACAAAAATATTTAAAAATTCAACAATAGCTATTGTTAAAAATGATTATTGTCTCAAAATAATTTATGTTGAGGTTTTTTTAAATTTTAACTTTTTTAATCACCGGATTGGTCACAGATATTCCTAAACTTAATATATCTCTGATAATATTTGGTACAACATAATAATTTTAATGTTTATAAACAATTGAGATAAGCAAACATCAAAATTGTGGCAGCTTTATGTAGAAAACATAAGTGTGTTGTATCAAAATGAAATAGTTTGAGAATGAATAATAATACTGCATGCTCAGATTCACTTGACCTATTTTATACCACGCTAAACTACCAAAATTTGAAATTTGTTTATCCGAATTTTTCAAAAAGATTTAAATTGTCATATATTACCAAATTTTATGAAATATATATTATTTTTATGAATACCTGTAGCAATTCCTGCGATTGAAGAAAATAAAAATTTTATGACACTTCCAATAAAAATATTTAGCCACAATAATTATTTATAACAATTTTTAAATATATTTGTGACTAGCAGTCATTTGGACTTTAATTCGAAATAGTTTTGGTTGAAAAAACTTTTTTACATTATCATCATAATGAGAAGGTATTGATTTTATGTGAAAAATGTCTGTCTGTCTATCGTCGTGGTCGTCGTCGTCGTCTGTATACCGAATAATTTTTGAAAGACTAATCGGATTGGATTTTGCTTTGGCACACAGTTTTCGGGACCAAAAAGAAAAATCAAGTTCGTTAACCAGCTATTTTTGATAGAAATTCAAAAAGTTCGAGTATTTTCAAAATTTTTTAGACCATTTTTTTGAAAATTCAGAAATTCCATGGACGTCCATCTGTAGTACTCAAAAATTAAAACAATTTATCTTTACGACTTTTTTCGATTGAAGGAAAATTTTCAGAGTTTTCATCATTTTCAAAATCCCCCCCCCCCAAAAAAAAAAGAAAATTAACATTTTAAGCCAAATAAACCACGGTGTGAAAAAAGCCAAGAGAAGAAAAACGTTACTTTTTGATAGCCCTACGAAATTATCATCACAACTTTTTGAGTTTTTTAAAAAAATCGAAAATTCAAATTTTTTTTGCACAAAAAATAATGAATTATTACATTCTTATCATAATGAGAAGGTATTGATTTTATGTGAAAAATGACTTTCGTGGATTCCATCAAATTTCGACAATTGAGGCACCCTGAGTCAGAAAAAATAGTTTTTACGTCGGTGTCTGTCTGTCTGTCGTCATCGTCTGTATACAACTATTTTGCTTGGAAATTCAAAAAGTTAGAGCATTTTCAAAATTTTGTGGACCATTTTTTTCAAAATTCCGAAATTCAATAGACGGCTATCCATGGTAATAACAAATTGAAACAATTTATCCTCACGACTTTTTTTCAATGAAAGGAAAATTGTCAGAGTTATGGGATTTTCAATATTCCCCCCGAAAAACGAAAATGAACATTTTAAGCCAAATAAAGCACGATATGAAAAAAAGTCAAGAAAAGAAAAACGTTACTTTTTAACAGCCCTACAAGATTATCATGACAACTTTTTGAGTCTTCTTAAAAAATCGAAAATTCAACTTTTGTTCGCACAAAAATAATGAATTATTACATCCTCATCTTAATGAGAAGGTATTAATTTTATGTGAAAAATTACTTTCGTAGATTCCATAAAATTTCGACGTTTTAAG
>CAKNWW010298612.1:0-20851 GCA_932074435.1 Andricus kollari | reverse complement strand
CAGATTTTTTTCTCGATATTTCAACTGTTAGGTTAGCCGTGAGGTTTAGTTGTTAGCGATAGAACGCGTTAAACGTAATTTAGGTGGTTCGAAACCCGTCACAGCGTTTTCGATTTTTAATAGCGTTAATATCGTTAAAAGCGTGGGACTATATCATGTGTAATGTATCGTAATTTAATGTAATTGTTTAAGTCAAATTGTGTATATGTACCAACAATACACTTATGGATTGTATGATATGTGTGAGCATGTATTTTTTAGCAGTGGATTTCCCCAGAATCTGTTTGTAGCAAGAATGTTTTTTTTTTGCTGGCGCACGAAATTTTACATGACTGGGATATAGAATTCACATATATAGAGAGGTAGACTTTGTTTGCTACGATTGAAACTGTACCTAACAGTTCGACTGATTTTACCTAACTGTAGGCAATCTTTATTATCTCGTTGTATTATTTCTTACTGAATCACGAATTAAATTTTAATGAATTTATATTAATAATTCATATTTTCACATCAGATAAATTTTCTCTGTGTAGTATATTTTCCTAGGAAATATATATGTTTTCTTTCTTTTGATAAACCATCCCTTATAAGTTTTATAAATTTATTATATACTTTTTTTTTCTGTAAATTTTTAGAAGCCGCATGTACATTATCTTAAATCTGTAGTAGGAAAACGAGAAGTTCTTTTTAATTTTACTTCTAAGTAACCATTTTTTTCAAGCAGTCAAAAGTGTGAATTATGTTTGAATTAAAAACAAGCATTATAGCTGATGTAACACACAATCTTACATATTCCACGTGCATACATTGATGCAGTGCCGTGCATTAATAGCTTCCCACATTTCTCTTCCCTTTTAGTATACGACAATGCGCTATGCAATTTCGTGTAATTTGTCTTTTGTTTTCACTAGCCTAATGCATAATGTATAGTCTTTCTAAAAACAAAAGAAAAGCAAAAGTGAAGATACATTCCTACATGCTTCATTACTAATATAAAATGGTCCTCTTTTACCTTCGTCTAAAGACAACTCTATACACTTTTCATTATTAGAAATCTTATCTTCTATTCTAAAAATTATTTCCATCTAGTTTTCTTGTGTAATTTCAGAATAGCTATTTGCGATAAAAGTGCGCAAGATAGGTCCGTAAGCACGTATATAACACGCTATTTCTTTGTATCAACCGTGCCAGTTGGCAATTTTTTTACACTTCTCACCTTTCCGATCCCGTATTGTATTTTTAAGCTAAATTTGTATATTTTTTTTTTAAGAATTCTAAGAACATTTTAATTTTGCCGGTGTACGAAATAACTTATTTTAAAGTGCGCATGCACGTCCATTACGCCAATTCACAAAATATATGTGTTTCAAAGTGCGCCTGCGTCAATATTATTCTCGCACAGCCTGCTGGATTGAAGTACTTTGCACATATAATTTAGAAGCATGGAAATACTTACTTTCGAGGTGGGTGTTACAAAAAGATTATTTGTCAAATTTTGTTGAATATTTAATTGTTCTTTGTTACGTGTCATATTTTCTGGCACTGCCTAGTTGTGTGGAATTTTGCATAAGCGTTTTGTAAGTAATAATAGTCCTGGTGGTCAATTATGTATGATTTCACAGTTCACATTTCAAATTCATATTTTTCACAGGTAATTCTTTCTCTTATTAAATTTACGTCTTATTTCTGAGCTCACTTAAAGTTAGCTTCGGCATATGACTCGAATTTGCCAAAAGAAAAGTACATGCTGAAAATAAGTTAGTCTTACGACTCTTAAGGAAAATTCCATAATAGTATATTATTATATATTATTAAAAATAATGATGTATCTTCATATGGGATTATCAGTCAATTTGCGTATTTATGTGTAAATCGTGAAGTATGATGACTTTGTGAAGCTCTTCACCTGGGGGTGATTGCTAGAGGCATTGATCAGCAGCCCGTGTCGAAGCGGTGTTGTGGGACGAGAATTTTGGTTGAATGAGAAACTTAAGACTTCATCATTGATTCAAAATATAACCATTCTCCTAAACATTAATTATTATTTAAACTTACCGTAGGAAGAAAGTCTGGTGATGCATGGTGGAATGATGAAATCGAGGCAGCCCGACAAGAAAAGAAAGAAGCGTACAATAGAACGTTGAACATCACAGGTCTTAGCGATGATGAGAGAAATAGGCTAAAAAATGATTACAGACACACAAATAGGAAAGTTAAATGACTAGTTAAAGAAATTAAAGATAACATCAGGGCAGAAGTAGAGTGAAAATACAAAACAACTTTGAAGGAACCATGAAACTATTATTTAAAGAGATGAAGGAAAGTAAAAGTGCAGAGTTTGTCTGCATGAGAAACAGCAAATGTGAAATGCTATATGATACACATGGGATAGTAGACGCTTTAAAAGACTCTTTTAAAGAATTATTAGGATGTTAAGATATAGGGCATCAGAACTGCGACATTAAACATAATTAATTAGAAACCCTAATTAAAAAATGGTGTGTCTCTCAGGTTAGAGATATAATTATGAACTTAAAAAACGGTAAGGCTGCTGGTGCAGACAGTATTAGCGCTGAAATGCTTAAATACGGTGGCGAGTAATAAATTTGTGTGGAGACGGGAGAAGTTCCAGACGATTTGAGAAAATCGATTATCGTACCAATATACAAAAGAAGGGGAGAAAGTCCATTTTCAGAAATAAAAACATATAAAGAAAAGCTAAAATGGCCATACGTAATTCTATATTTGTACCGACTGTACTATACGGTAGCGAGACATGGACTTGTCAAGATAAGGACCAGAGTAATATTAACTCGATTGGCATGAAACCTCTGCGCACAATATGCGGGAAAACACTGATGGACAAAGTCCGAAACCAGATAATCCTCAAAGAATGTGATACAGGAGAGACACTAGTTGACATATGGGAAAGAAATCAGTTAAGATGGTTCGGATATGTTGAAAAAATGAAAGATGAATGACTGACTAAACAAGTGTATAAAGGTAAAGTAAATAGCAGAATGCCCAGAGGTAGACCGCCGAAAGAATGGTTAGAATCTGTGATTGAGACATTAATCCGAAGAGACATAAGAAGCCATGGAAACGCGAGAGCTTGCATGAAAAAATGCATGGACGTGAAGGAAACTAGAGTAGTATGTCAGGACAGAAAAGTGTGGCAACAAATAGTTTGTAAACAGAGTGGCAATAGAGTGAATGACACCTGAAACAATAACCTTGGACACTAATGGGCCCAAGTGGAGAACCACACATAACAATTCTGTGAGGCTCTTCACTTGGGGTGATCGGTAGAGAGATTGATCAGCAACCTGGGTCGGAGCAGTGTTGCGGAAAGAAAGTGTCATTTAAATAAATAACACCAGAATTCTAGATCAATCTAAAAAATCTATACCCCCTACCTCACATTACTCCTTTCCTCACCGTGCAAGTTACGCCTACCCCGAAAGGGAAATGTCTTAATGGTATAATAATATAAGGGTCATTATTTATGAAGTGATACCACCGAAAAATTGAAGTTATCAAGATCATTTTTAAATCTCCATCAAATGCCATGTCCACTTTTTGAAAATTTGGAACCATTATTATTTTCAGGCTCGGTAAGCATTAAACTTTGTTTCAAAATAAATTTTTCTCGATAAGCTGTTGCAGTCAATAATTAAAGTATTGAAGTTGATTAAAAGTTATAATTATATTACATGATCTTTTTCGCATTGTTATAAGTGAAAAATTGCCAACGTCGTAGCGGAAATTTTATATGTATAATCTAACTTCAAATTTAGAGATAACAATTTTCAAAATATTACCATAATATCCCTTCAGGCATTTTTCATTTTTTACTTAACATTTTCGCCATAAATAGTTTAATTAAGAATATTTGCTCGACATAGCACACTATAATTTTGAGAAAAAATGAATTTTTGAATCTCATATTACCCCGTGTCCAAAATCAATTTTCCATACCAGCTAAGACACATTTGTAATAATATTCAAATTTGTGTTTGTTTTCTTCATCACGCATTATTTTTGACCGATAAACGTTTTTTGACATTTAGCAACACTTTAATAGAGTATAATGTATGTTTAAACTTGAAATCAGATTTTCTCAGATTAACAGTTGAGGGACATGGCGTAGTAACTTTAGGCCGACGTAATGGCACGGGTCCAAATTTTCAGCTTTTACTATAGCTATGCGTGATTGGTTCAAGTGTGAATAACTCAGTTTAACCTTCCTCTATTGAAAATAATAAGTATAGATGTTTTAGAAACCTCTTTTAATGCACATTCAGAGTACAATACTTAAATTATTTCAAAATCAAAATTTAGGCTCGATTTCTCGAAATAAAACATATAAATCGATTTTTGGCGAATTCTGACATCATCGATTTTTTAAAAGTATAGTTTAGAAAAATGTAGAATTCTTAATCCCCTTTAAAATCCTGTATTGAACAAAGTAGGTAAGCTTTCCGTTTTATACAAGCTTTTGTAATTCGTTTGGTAGTGAAGAAAACTACCACAATTATTTTTAAAAAATTTTAAAAATGGAGAAGATTTGGTACCTTAAAATTGTTGGTTCTTTTTTTTTTTAATTCGTTATCTTTTGTTTTATTTAACAAATTTAAATTTTTGAGTTTTGTCATTTTTTTAATAAACTTGATATCACATGAAAAAAATTCTGAAAAGAAAAAAGAGTTTGGACTTTTTTTAAGTCAAGAAATAAAAATGGCGTTGTTGAAACTGCATAATTTAAAAAAAAATTTAATCTGCTTGCCAGACCAAACTCCGAATGTATTTCTCAAGTTCGGTAAGTTTCATAGTGAAACAGCCAGTGGTTAACGTAAAAAAATTCGCATTTTTTGGCTGGCTTCTATCCTACTGTGGAACGCAACTATCGCGGACATTTCATCTGCAGGACGTTAGATGCGAATCTTTTCCTCGTGAACCGCTGGTTCTTTTCCTATGAAACTTACCGAACTTGTAAAACACATTCTAAGCTTGGTCTGAACAACAAATTAAAAAAATTTGAAGTGACGTTCTTTCAAAAATGTGATATTTATTTTTTTATCTTTCCAAAAAAGTCAACATTCTTTTTTTTCTTTTCGGAATCTTTTTGCATGTGATACCACATGTTGTTAAAAAATGTAAGACCTCTAGAAGTTGAATGGTTTAATTAGAAACAAAGGTATTGAAATTTAAAAAAAAGGACCAAGAATTGCAAAGTACCATATTTCCGCCATTTTTTTATTTCCAAAAATATTTTGTGGGGGTTCTCTTCACTAAAAAATCTTATTCCTACACAAAATTTCTTATTATCACTTGAAAGACCGCGCACCTCGTTGGGTGCACCCGCTCTTACAAAAGCTTGTTTCTTCAAGATGAAAAGTTTCCCCATTTTTGCCAATACAAGGTTATAAATGGGAAGATTTTTATTTTTTTAAAGCCTATTTCGAAAAAAAACAATGATATCAGAATTGGTCTAAAATCAATCACTCTCAGGCATTAACATTTATACCATGACTTGAGCTTACCCCGAAAGGGATTTGGTTTAGTAGTATAATCATAATAATAAATAATATGAAATAGATTTAAAAAATGCACATAACATATTACTATTAGGTCAACTATTTAAGAGGCATGAAAAGGAAAAATAAGGGATAACGAAGATCAATCATTTATTAGTCATTGCACTGATATTCCATTCAAAACAATAACAATAATATTTTTTGAAAACTCGATGGGACGTTTTGCATTGGCCGTGCTGTGTCATCTGAGGTATCAAAGTAACAGTCAGAAGAATAGAAAACACCTTAGGCATATTTTCGAAATGATTCGTTAGTATGCATGTAACATCACTAATCTAATACATAATGACATATTATTCGGATTACAACTTTGTCATGCAGAGACGCTTGCTATGACATATTGTTTACAGGTAGACGATCTGCTAAATTAGTATCCTATTTACACAAATTACGTACGTCCGATACGCGTTTTAACGAAAAGGTCCTTTTCCTTTTTTTGCGTCCTGCACATTCGCTCGTCTTTTCACTGTAGCTCACTCTCACAACTTTTAATTTTTTACAAACAATTTACTCTTTCAACCACGTCGTCACATTCAAACGCGCAAAACAAATCGCAGATTATTGATGTTATCTTAGACCACTCGACAGCAAACTGACTATCAACATTACGTAGGCCCATTCTTCTCTCTGACTGGCTGCACTTCCTTTAACAGAGAAAAAAACAACTTTAGTTACTTAAATTTTCAAGTTCAACGTAGGTCTGATGACAATAGCGGGGTCATGGGTGAAAAAAATTAAAACGTTATTTGATTTTTCAGTTGAATTAAAATTCGTGTTATTATACAGCACATTGGGCTGATCCTGATAAAATTTCATTTTTTACGTTTTATACTTAATTTTTGTAAAGCATTGTACGATTCATTAACAAAATTTCCATTGTCAGACGCCTAGGCATCAAAATCCAGATTACAGGAAAAATTGGGAACTTTTTTGAAAGTCACTTTTAAGGGAGGAGGCAAAGTTATTCAAAACTTATATTTATTTCAAATGTCCTTATTTTTTAATTCTTATCAGTCTTTTAAAGAAGTGAGTGATTTTTATTTAATTTAAGTGCTGTAAGTTTGATTTTGTTTACAAAATTGAAAGCTTTCTATGCAATATCTCACATTAGGGATACAAAAAAATTAATTAGATATTAATTAGTTCCACTGTAAATGTATGCAGGATCGATATTTGAATCACGTAAACAAAACTGCTACCTGTAGTATCAATATGTATTTTTAATTATTATTTTACAATCATAGATAAGACTTAATTTTATTTTGGAATATTTTCGTACCCTATCGCATTGGGGGAAAAGGTACCTGTGGACAAATTGATTTTCAGAGGACGATTCTGATCCAATTTAACTGTTTTTTTTAAAGACCCATGACAAAATTCTTCATAGTACTGCCACATATGATTTCTGAAGAAGTTAATTAGTACTTTTTATATATAATAGACCATATGCAATTTTGTTTTAATTTTGAAGAGTGTCAATTTTTATAAAACATTCAGATTTATTCTAAAATGCCTAGAATTACTAAAGTAACTATTCAGAAATATTCCAGTAGAATTCGAAAGTCTACAAAATTGAATTTGTTAGGAATAAATAAGTGGATGAAATTGATTTGGTGGGTATTGGCAATGTATGATTTTAGTAATTTATAAGGAACAGTTTTCGAACTAAGCTAATCAAAGTTAATAAATAATTGGTTATTTTAATTTCGGTATTCGTACCGAAAAAATACGGCTATTTATACGGAAATAATACGGCTATTCATACGGAAATTTTGGTATACGTAGTCAAGGCCAACTTTAATAACAAAGTTCGTAAACAATGAACTGATTTAGCTATTTGTGATGGAATAGTAACTGTTTTTATACGGAATCGGCCAACATTTTCTAGGAACTGACACCCAGTTATTTTATTTGCTCATTCGATAACAACTAATAAATATTCAAACAATTTTAATTCACAAAGGCACTTACAAAATTCATTCTTTTAACGTAACAAACTGTAAATAACTAATAATAAGTTCAAATTTTTCTACGAGATATGGGTAAAGATCAATTTTTACTTCACAAGTTGTAGACTCCGGAAGCTACGATCATTGTTCCTTAAAGCAACCAATCCCGACGCAACTGGAACGTGTACGTCATCCACTTCTGTTCCTTCTGTCCTAGAAGGTAAGCAAGAGCGGGAAATTTACGCGAGATAACATCGTGCAACACTGTTCCTTGGAGTCAGGTCTCTAGCCGCTGATGACCTCACGCGGCAGACGGGACAGTTTGAGATAAAGTTTTCACCTCTGGATACTTTTTCAGAGCTACCAATCTTTGTAGAATGTTATGAGGAACATTGTTGACGGACCAGATGAAGTGCTCCCAGAAGAACAGCCTTTTGCATCCGATTTGCGATGGAATGAGCCTCACGCTGGCAAGCCGGAATCTTGTTGAGTTGGGGGACAGTCATTAATTACGTAAGGGCCCCGATGGGGAGGGGGGTTTTAAAAATCTCTACATGACCTTAACTCGGGAAAAGGGGGGGGGGGTAAACCATTCTTACGTAATATCTCATGTAAATTATTGTCTCAATTCGAACCATCACAGTAGCTACATTAATTCTACTCAAACTACCCATTTTACAATTTTAAAAATGGCTTGTTTTAGTTTTTGTAATATGTAACTATTCAACACCATTTAGAAAAATTTTAAGTTAAATATTACGTAAGAAAGGGGGGGAGTCAAAATTGGTAAAAATCGCCCTTACGTTATTAATGAATGGCCCCTTGGCTAAGAAATTAAGCTTTCATACCTCCAAGACAGCCGAAAAGTAGAAGTGCTTGATATTTCACCCGTTTTTCTTTCTCTTTTGCCATGATATTACCATCGGCTGGTGCCGAGAATTCAATCACGTAAATGATCTTGGTCTTCAGATCTTGGAGGACAGTATCAGGCTTCGTAGCACTGATACGTTGAGTGGTGGAGAATGAGAAATTACAGTAGATCTTACACTGATCATTCTCCACAACGGACTCGAGTTCTCCCTGGGCATAGAAGTGCCTAAGATGGTAATATAACAATTTTAGAGCCGCATTGTGTCGCTCTATGTTCCCGTAACGTGCATACTTTGAGCATCCACTGAGAACATGTCCAAGTGTTTCTGACTCTTGCCGGAACGCTCGGCAGTTGGTACTGCCTACATGTATATTCATTATGCGCTCACGGTAAACTAAGGTGTCTATAAAGCCGTCTTGATAGGCAAAAAGAAATCCCTCAGTCTCCGATCTCAATCCAGCAGACTTGAGAAACATGTTGGACAGACCCATTGAGAGCTCTTCTCTACGTATGATGCCGGAGAATTTACCATGAAGGGGCTTGGCAGCCTGTTCTCTTAGTATAAGCGTATGTTCTGCTTCCTTTATACGACTTTTGAGCACCAAAGATGTTAGTGATGCTAGGCCATGTGTAGTGTCGCTGGATTCAAATGGGAGGCCAAGCTCCTCTGCGGCCCTATCTGCGGCACGGTATAGAAACGCTGCAGCATTGACCACTTCATGTTGATGTACGAGTCGCATAAGAAAACCTGTGGTATTTAGAACTGAACAGGCTGTATCCGGAACCGTTCTTCGTAGACGTGAACTTCTTCCACCAAAAGTTGTTGTATTTATCTGGACCTGGCGCTGAAAAGTTCTTAGTTCTAGCGCTAACTTTCTTCACTTCTTCAGCAGTAATTAATGGACACTCTTCCTCTGGACCTTGTGACCTTTGCCTTTGGCAAAAGTTACGAAAGAGTGATATATCTGAAGCGTCTTCATTTAGCTGATAAGTATCTCCATAAACTTGCTTCCAGAAGTCATGAATCTCTTCTCGACTAGGCGGGTGTTTAATGGTACGTGACGTTTTATTCAACAGACGGGAAGGATGAGTAGAAAAGGTGCAATTTTTCTTAATGCACTTTACTCGCCGTTCCAGGCGCTGTTTCGGTGTTGAAAGAGATCTCATTTTTTGCGTTCAATGCTGCTTGATTGTCAACAGTTTATACTTGTTCATCGTGTGATTTGCTTTGTTTACGTTTCGAGCAAGTACCCTAGCTTTTGCAGTGAATTTTTTATTTGATTTAATATAGCTAATCACGCACTGAATACTTGTCGCATGCCGGCTCGCCGTTTCAATTTTAAAATAAAGCTGTACAATACGCTCGCGAGTCTTACTAAGGCATACTGAAGTATCGTTACTTCTATTGTAGATCTCCTACTTCTCATGTTGGCGTTGTCCGCTATCTGCAAAGGTGACCTTGCTGGAACGGGTGGTATATTCGCTGGAGGATGTTGCTCTTCTTCTTGCTGATAAAGAGCTTCATATCCGTTTTTGCGCAAAAAGGATACTTGATCTCTTAAATACTGAAGCGTTTTATGAGCATATTCCGGGTTCATATTGACCCAACGTTCATGTAACCTCTGCATGAATCCTCTTCACGTCGGTGAGCTTCTTTGCCAACAGGTAAGTCCCTCCTGAGTTGGTCCGACCATTTAAATCGATGTTCTCGCGTTTGTCCGGGGCCATTGCCTGGTCGTCGCCTCGGTTCGGTCCTATTGCTACTCCCAACGGAACCATGGCCTTCATCCGAGAGAGACCTATTGTGGGTGGCACTGCGCGATACTGGTGACGTAACAGCATAATTTGTTGCACTGGGGAGTTAGCCTAATGCAACGTGGCTGACTGCAAGAGCCGGAGCTCTCAGGCGATGGGGTCCCCACATCCCTACGCCTTTTTACATTCTCATCTCAATGAGAAGGTATTGGTTTTATGTGAAAAATGACTTTCGCGGATTCAATCAAATGTCGACGTTTTGAGGCCCCTTGAGTCAGAAAAAATGGTTTTTACGAAGGTGTCTGTCTGTTTGTAGTCTGTAGTACCGTGTAGGCACGATAATTTTCGAGAGATTGGATTGTGCTTTAGCACACTTTTTGAAAGTTTAAAAAGAAAGAACGAGTTCGTTGACCAGCCATTTTATATAAAAATTCAAAAACTGAGCGAAGCACGAGATTCTTGATGAGAATGTGTTCGTTAAAGCCAAAGGAGCTTTAACAAAAGAGAATTCACAATCACCAAATTACAATTAGAGAAGTTTAAAAGGTCTGTGCACGAATATGGGGGAAATGCAAGGACCGAGCGCGTAGCGCGAGGTAAATACATCATCGAGCGCGAAACGCGAGATGATTATATTATCGAGCGCGAAGCGCGAGAACCAACAGTCGAGCGCCCTAGGCGCGCTCAAACTTGCGAGCCGCGCGCGCAGCGGGCAGATTTTTAAAAATTATTATTATTAATTTTTTGAACCGTTTTTCTCGTCTTTAAATCTTTTATTTGACTCGATTCGTTATTTCAATTGACGAACATATATTTCATTAGATTTTTGTGATAGATTTAATCTGTGAATTTATTTAAATGACCTTCATGCCCACTATATCATTCAGTTTTAGATCTCAGAATAATTTTGACATGTATATTGAAAAATAAAGTCAGTTACTAAAAATTCTCTTGTAGACAACATTTTTGATGTGTCTAAATATAAACGAAACTGTTACCAGCTTAAGTAACAAGTGCACTATTTGGCTATTTTTGAAATGAAAAATTCATACCTTGCAAAATAGTCAATCGTGAACAAATAATTTTTCATAATACATGCATGGAATCCTATCACTTTCTCAGCATGTTTAGCGTTCACAAAGTGAGTCTTTTCTCGAGAGTGTGGCAAAGTAAGTGTGGCAAAAATGTATCGCACTCATTGCATTTCTTTCTACTTTTTTAAGCATGAGAGAGACAAGAATATGACTGAAACAATGCAACTAACTCCATCCGACGGAATGATTGGTCACATAAATTTTCGAGAAAAGTTAGTAAAGATCTAGATGACAGTGATGCTGGGATACTCCAAGCAATTCTTATAACTTGCCGAATTTGCTACCCAAAAAGTTGCAAGAAATATAAACTGCAAAGCTTGCGACCAATTTATGAGCTAAAAAAAAACTTTAAATAAACTTCTTCAGCTGATAAAGTGTTTTTGGTGTATATTAATTTAACTATTTAATATTGTTTTCCCACTTGTATCACAATGCACTATTCAAACTCCGTTAGGACAAATTTACAAATTTTATAAACAATGATTCTCATAATTTTTTATTTATAGACTCTAGTTTCCTTTTTTAATCTCAGAATCAAGTAAAAATTACTTATTAATGACACTTTGAAATCATCTTTGGGCATACCACGATATGGGTTGACTGTTTGTCCAGGTTTAATTGTGGCCATTTTTCGGTGTATAGACTTTATCTCTGTTAGAAAAGAGACAGTATACTAAGTATTTATCAGTTGATTTCAAGAAAAAAAAATATTTTTAGTATGAAAATCATATTACGAGAAATATTGCTTATAAAATTCTTAACATAATAATAAGAATTATTAAAAGGTATCCATTTGTCCTAGCAAAGTATACAAATTATTTATTCACTATTGATTACAATTTATAGAACAAATTTTCTATGTTGAAAAATAGCAAAATAGTGAATTAGCTACTCAAGTTTTTTGCTAGCAATTGTAAATGCATAAGACGAGAAAAACTATTGATAAAATTGTTAATAATAATAATTTTCAATCGTTATAGAGATCGCATATAAGATTTTTTGAATTAATTATTCGCAGATGATTAAGTTGAAAGAATTAAGTTTGTAATTATAAAAATAACCAAATGGTGAATTTGTCTATTAATATTGTTTTATAAATTATCACTTGTTATCGGATGACTAAATGTAATAACTGCTTGTCAGTTCCTAGTAAAATTTGGTTGATTCTGTAATATAAATGGTTATTATTCCAACCGAAATAGTTGCAGCTGATAATTGTTTCTAAAATTTGTTTATAAAATGAGCAATTATTTATTACCGTTCAGTAATACATTTCTAAAAATATGTTGCTTATAATAAATTCAAAATGAAATGTCTAAACGCTATAAATCCCCAGGAAATCAGTTTTATCAACTAAATTCTTTTCAAAAAATTCAATAAATTTTAGGAAGTGTATATATGTGGGACACAAGCATTGCCCGCTTCCCTTTTCCAGCTCCCCCTTCCTCTTGCCAGTCCGGACGTTTAGACTCGGCCCTAAAACTTCTGGATCCTACAGGATTAGATTTCTGGAAAGTTTCTTGAGTAATCCTAGTTATTTTGGAATAAATCTGATTATTTTATTTAAAAAAACATTAATCTTTAAATGTTCAAAGAAATCTATCATTTTCATCAATAAAAATCACTCAGGGGTCATTCGCAAACTACGTGACACGCTCAAAGGAAGGAGAGAGAATGTTAAAAATTCTTTAAATAAGTATCAGGTATTTTGTGCATAACCCCTTATTCACTTTTTCAAAAATCGTCAGTCGTAGACAATTTGATTATTTCTCATTTTTAAAAAACCCATTGAAATATTGTTCAGGGGCACTTTTTTGCCCTACTGTGTGCTACTGATACGAAGCAAATCTCTATTTATAATTTCAATATGTTATTATGAACTAAATTACCATTATTAGATTCCCGTGTACCCAGTACGGGAGCCAGTCTCGGACGTTCCTCTTCTAGAACGATTTCAGCATATTCTTTATAAAGATGGAAGACGGCGGCATGGCATGCAACGTGAAGCCTGCCACTATTAAAGCTATCTGGTATAATTTCGTAATCCAGTGTCGCGATAGTTTGTTGCCTGCTATCCGCAGTCCTGTTTCTCGACACGTATTTATTCGTGATGTGGCTCGCATTAACCTGCAACAGTAATTTTTCATTTAATTGTGCAATTTCTCATACCCTGAACGCAATTAGAGGCTCTGTATTTTAATACTTTTCATATCTCATCGGTTTCACCGTTGTCTGTCATAAACTTACATTCTCTACTTTGAAGTCCGAAATTCATGTTTTAACAAAAGAATCTCTAAATTTAAACGCATAATAAATTTGTGTTCTCTAAAAAACATGCTCTTGAATTCAAGAATTCTTCTATTTTCGTATCTACAAGTCTCTTAAAAATTTAATTCAAATCGTATAAAAGTAGAACGCTTTAAACTTAAGAGTTGTTTAATACCAATATCTCTATCTTATGTTTTTTTTAACTTGAGACATCAAAATATCTCAAGAAATACGAATGCTATGAAAAAATATCCGAAATAAAAACTTTTTATTTTCGAGGGAGAAAAGCGAGTTTAAACAAATTGACCCCACCCCACCCCACCCACCCAGGAGGCAGAGGTGAGGGGGTAACTTTGTAATTTCAAATGGGAACCCCAATTTTTTTCACAGATTTAGATTCTCCTTCATGAAATACGTAAGTTTTATTCGAAAACTTTTTTCGATTCGCGAAAAAAAAACCACCCCCCAATGTCTCCGGGGGGGGGGGGGATTTTGTTCAAAGTCGCTTTTCCCCCTCGAAAATAAAAACTTTTTATTACGGATATTTTTTTCATAGGATGCGTATGATATTAAGATATCTCGATGTCTCAAGCTAAAAAAAACACCCTGTATTACTTTCAGTAGTTATCACCTTTTTTCACTAAAGCGTTTTTAGAAGGGAGAGGCGATACGTTTTGAACATAAAAGGGCTTTTTGGACAAAGGCAATTCAAACATATTGAATCAAGTATGAACTTTCTTTTATTGGTTAAACATGTTTCTTTAGACTCCAAAGTAACATGAGTAACCAATAAACAGTATTTTATACTTGATTAAATATGTGTATATTGACTTTTTCCAAAAGGTACTGCTGTCCCAAACTTACCGCCTTTCACCTAATATGAATAATAATTAGTCGAAAATTTCATTAAAGCAACTATTCACTATTTGATTTTAAACATATCTGATTAAAAAAATCATTTTCCTAACAACCAAAAATAGAAATCGTGCCTGAGGAAAACTAAATTTTCGATTAGAATGTTGTATCCCAACTATTATTACATATTTATTAAGGATTAACAATTGCCAAAAACTATGTTCTACCTCGGCACAGTCGGTGTTGGGAACCATATATGGTTGTGCATTTAAATTTTCCCTAAGGGGCACGAAAGACCTCAGAAGCTATGATAATATGTTCGTGGGAATTCTGCTTCTAATATTATTAATTATCTGTTTTAAGTAAATTTAATAGCAAACTTTGTTATGTGGGATCTCCATAAACTTGCTTATATTATGGCAACCGATTAAGAATCCTGTATGGCTCACTTTCTCATGGCACACAGGCATAAAGTGAAATAGTTTCTTGGATAATATAAAGCTAATTGTAAGTTATTGTTACATACATCTTTACATTTTTGTTTATGAAATTATAAATTCATAAAGAATTTTACAGAATTATTCCTATTCCAGAAACTGATTGAAACATATTTGTTCGTAACACAACCTTTTTTTCGAATTTTTGATTTTCATATTTCCTGTATATTTTAATTCTTCAAAACAAAGGTAAGTAGAAGAGGTTATTATGGGCGAATTAAAAAACTTATTTAAACTTTTTTTTCCCTCTAAGTTGAAAGCCTACTGACACATATGTGCGATAAATTTTTAAACATTTGAATTGAAAGTTGTTGAATAATTTAAGTGAGTCAGGATATCCAGATTTTCCAGTAGAAAATATAATTCTTGGATGGTCAACTTACAAAATTGTGAGTGTGCATTTAAATAATTACAGTGTCACCATTAATTCATAGAGAAATCTTTCATTTTCGAATATGTATTGCATACAATATTCGACTCTACAGACGTTCATTTAGTCATTTTTTTCTCGTTTGTTCATCACGTTCGCGAACAAAAATGTTTCAGTAGAACTGGTGAGTTTTGGTTAGGCATTTAAATCATGAAAGTCATACTGTGATATCGCGATGTTCAATGCTGATTTTCTCGGAACAGGATAATTTTTTTATGTCAAGCATTTTTCATTCTCAGTCAGCACTCCTATACCTCGGGAATTAGGTTTTATTTTTGCAAAAAATTGAAAATTCAATTTCTAATTTCTATCCAAAATCTTAAAATTATCATTAGATTTTCCCGTAATTTTGATATTTTTCATTTCAACTGAAAATTAAATTTTTAATCGTAATATACAGCCGACCGTACTCGAATTTTAGGTAAGTAACACTTTGAGAATTTCAATTCTACATTCATTTTCTTGAACCTGGATAATATGTTTTAATCAAACTTTATTTTTCTCAATTCAACAATTCATTAGCTTAGAAGTGGACTTTTGTTTCATCTTTAAATAGCGGTTTCCATTTTACAGAATGCTTTTTTTACGGAGGCATTGAAATAAAATATCATTAATTCTATCCATTTTTCCATTCCATTCTACGGTAAATAAATATTTTGATGCTGCTTTTCGATAATTTAATGCTATATAACTTTAGAGTGTAATATAAAATTACTTTCTTCATAACTTTGAGTCTTAGCGGATCCTGTAATTCATCTTACCTTAATTATAGATACAATTCCGATTTTACGGCTTTACTTTAATAAACATAATATCTTCGAAATAAGACATGAATGCAAAAATTTTAGTGGGAATTTTTATTGATTTTATTTGCGTTATATCACTATATCAAAATAACGCTGCTAAAATAAAATATGCGAACGTCTTTATCTCAAATTAGGAAAAGAATCTAAAACTGGTATTTTTCTAGGAAATAAGATGATCTATGTAAATTGTACAACTACTCCTTAATTTTCACTTACTACTGGCGCATTTTTTAACAGCGCTCCGTAAGAAGATTATTTCTTCATTATAAAGCCGTATCATTGCTACCTAGTACCCACCGTCCCACCCACATAGTACTACTAATCTTAATCGCAAGAATGTTTCACATGTTACTGTCCAGCTAGACGCACTATCTATAAAAAAGCGTGAAAATATCTCTTAAGTACTCCTCCGTATCTTTATATAAGCGACAAGTGAGTGGTAAAATTTTTAGCAGTTTCGATAAAACTGCGAACACGAACCGTAAAACTGCAGCAGCCGACGCACTTGAAACGTTCGATGTGAGACCTGTACGAGTTTTAGTTCGTTAATAGCTTACTAGATTGCTATAGGTGTGCAAAGAACCAATTAACTGGAAATCTCAAGATAGGAACGTTTTGCTCGGTCGTTTGCTCTCCGGGATAGGATCTTATGTACTTC
Source organism: Andricus kollari (assembly GCA_932074435.1). Taxonomy (NCBI): domain Eukaryota; kingdom Metazoa; phylum Arthropoda; class Insecta; order Hymenoptera; family Cynipidae; genus Andricus; species Andricus kollari. The sequence continues at coordinate 4,068 of CAKNWW010298612.1, read as the reverse complement.
CCGCCTCTCACAGTCATGCGGCAGCTCTTTACAGGACGTAATTTGCGGGACATTCGGTTCAAGTTCTAAGTATATGCGTATAATCTGACGCCTGAGATCCTCCACTGCTCACACGTATCGTCACGCTTTTACATGGTATACGTGAGAAATCGTTATTTTCAATTTGCACCTCTGCATATCGTTTCTCACAGAAGCTGCACCTATCACTTCTACTATTTTACATATTATAATTTAATTAATTTCATTTTTTCGCGATCAGTGTAGCTGCATGTCAGTGTTCATCTTATCTTATTTTAAAATGACACTATGATAGCCGAGGATATCGAGATATAGGATTAAAGGATTATCTGGATTTTTCTAAGCTATATTTGAAATTTACTGAATTTTGATATAAAATGTATTTTGAAAGTCTTAGCTTGGAAATGAATATATTCTTACATTTCTGTTTTTGGACATTACCCAAAGCCTATTTGACACAACTAAGTGTACCTGCTCACATCTCAGACAAGGTATGATACCGCAGGTTATTACAGACGTTGCCTAAGAAGCTTCCGTAATAGGAGCATTATCTAGACAATCTTAAAATTTGAGTCATAACGTCAGCTCTGAGTATTTGAGAGGCGTGGCATTGTGTGAAGGGGCGGAGAATAAGTGGGGCGTGTTAGCTTAAATTGATCGAAAGGCATGACGAAAGTAGGTAGACCGCCAAGGTGTTGGTAGATCGCGATGTTGGAATTGAGTGGGAGTATGTGGCAGAGCAATAGGGGCGTAACCTTCTAGTAGGGGGCGTGGTCAATACGTGAACCTTGATTGACAAACGTTGATGTATAGTGTATACTTTCCATTTTTACAAATTTAATGTTTTACAATGTTTCTGAAGTTTAACGTTTAACACCTTTTTTACGTCTCCAACACATGATACTCATACACATGGTATCTGACACTCTCACTCCACTTTAAGCAATCAGCTCTTTCCTACCCTTTTCTTAGGAGATGCCCCACGACCAATCGGCATTCAGTACTCTCCTCTACTTGAACCTGCCCTTCCTTTAGACCACGCCCTCGATTAATTTATACTTGCACGTGATCTCACCAGCACTAAATTTGTAAATTATTTAATAGATTTCAGTACAGTGAACTTTTTTTTCATGTAAATAATAATTTATTTTGATTACACTTAATTATTAATGTTTGCACTGAATATAAGTACGAAAACATAGTGAAATTCTAAAATTCTGACTCGAGTGGGCGTAAAGCGACGATAAGAACGATATAAGTGCTCCTGGCAAGCGCTTAATAATTTGCCATAGTGCGGCTAGCAATAACGGCTTTCGCTAATGCATTCCCGCCCTCCCCGTTTTCCTAGCTCTCTTCTCTCATCGTTGCACTCCAAGTACACTTTCGTGCAGATTGATTTCATATTTCTGGGGAATAAGTATGCAAATCACGTTGTATCTCCAGGAAATCTACTTCCTCAGCGACATTCCTAGTGACGGCTTGGCCGAGTTATTTCCATTATGCAAAACCTTGTCGACGAGATCTCTTGCATTCTTGTCATCGATGTTATGTAATTTCCAACAAATAATTCAGGCTAGTGGTCTGATGAGACAAGTTTTCTGGCCTTTTTCGCCATCGAGCGTTAAAGCCTTTTCTTATTAGTTATGGTAAAAGGCCTTTTAACCATACAAAATTGATGTGAATATCTATCATTTGTTGCTCTGGAGCACACGTTTTATGCACACAAAAAAATAATGTGGCTTTTGGATTGGCTTTCAAGATTTTTTTTATAGATTATGACATGAAAAACCTGCTTTCCATTTCGAATTTTCAAATGTTAGTAAGAAATATTTCCACGGTCGAGTATTGAGCTCCGGCAAATTTTGCTGTATTTGAAGTTTTTAGTCCGGCACATTTTTTTGTGTCAATAAGGAACTTTCTGTTCCGGTCGTATTTTTTGCTACTTTGGAAAAATCGTAGAATATTTTACTATTTTACCATAAAATGAGGAATATTAAGTTATAAATACACACAAAGTGTCATATAATCAAGAACATTACACACTAAAAGCACACGAAACAATTGTTCATCACTTCACTATTCCTATAATAATACACTTTATCACTAATTTGCTAATTTTCTAGCAGATGACAGCGCCTCAGATTCGAATCACGAATCCTCACGATCGCTTTCCTGTGACCAGCCACTAACACTCGTATTTTTTAAAGTTGGACTTGGAAAAGGGGTTCAAGATGTGACAGATCACTCTTCTGTGACCATATCTGTATACACTACGTGTATTTCCATAAACTACAAAAAATTTAATTTTTTTGTTTCGTCATGATTTAGCTGCCATATTTTATAATGAATATTATGTAGCTTGTAGAAGGCTGTGTCTAGTCTTCTCGAAAAATTATTTGAGTTGTAAAAGGGGATGAACTAGTCGTGCCAAAAATTCGGGACGGTTAGCCAGGCTTATGGAAAATATTGGACTAGTCATCCCGAATTTCGGGACGACGAGATACTTCGGTTATGAAAAGTATAAGTGAGGCTAACTAATAAAAATATACCTTGACTTTTTGAGTTTAAGAAAATATATAGAATAAAAATAAATTTAATTAGCATTCTCTATTTTTCATCAGGAATTCTTAATTATCTCAATTGAAGTATTCATAAATAATTATGCTTACTCTGCACATTTCACGTCAATAATTTTAATTACAAACATACCAGGTTTCAATTTTATTATTTGTAAACAATAGCTTTTGACGATACGTAGCCTGCCAAAAATTTAATTAAAACCGGAGATACATATTATTTTATAATTGGAATAAGCAAAATGTGCAATGAAACCCGAGAAGTGCCATATTATGCAACATGCTTACACTGGTTATTTTCAGTTTATTTCCTAAATTACAAAATAAGCTATATTGTACAGCGTACATGTACTAAAAAAGTATCGTAAAAAAGTGTACGCAAAAAATAAAATAAACTTTGTGGGAAACAAAACTTTGCATAAGAGATTATACACGGTCAGACACGTCTCGGATTATTAGGAAAGTGATTGTAAGTGGTCATTACAGTGATATAAGGGACTGGTACCTTGAAGCTAATCGAAATTGCTCCGCAGAATACCGGTACGTTTCATTAAAAGTAGTTAGCAAGCTTACTGAACTTATAGGACTTATGGGAACCTACCGGAAGTCCGTTGACAGTCCATGTAATGTTGGCTGGTGGGCTTCCCGCTGGAGCAGTGCAATTCCCTCGTACAGTGTCACCAACAGCGTATCGTCGCTTTTCCATTCGAACCGTAAGATTTCCTTTCGGAAGACCTGTAAATTTATGTTTTCTTAGCACAACAATAGAGCGTTCCAACGGAAGTCTTTTTTGTTATCCTCGACCTGTCCAGTTGCCCTCTTTACTTTTTCCCTATACTTTATCCTCTCACAGCTCAACAAAATTAAGCGGATTCTATAGAGTGTAGAATACAGTAAAGGACAACTGAAAAGAAAAAAAGCAAGTCGATGTAGAACATGAAAAGAATTTTATAGGCCAACGATGCTCTGGCATTCGATCTACAAGATTCTGAAACTTTAATAGAAGCTTTTAATGAACTCTTAATAAAGTTTACTTGTCACACAATTTTTTTAACTACACGGAGAAAAATGGATGTTTACCCTTAACATCTAGATGTTAAGGATTAGTTTATGTGGATATTAAAAATATACAATGCAGAGTGTTCTCACCTCGAAGAATTTTTTTTAGAAAAAAAAACAGCACTTGCGTAAACCATTTTACTCTATCCAAACAATTTAAGGCATTATTAATAATACTTGTAAACAAAGTAATTGTAATCATCGTTTTTCCACAAGTTCACATACGACACGAAATAACATCGAACGATAATGACTATAAGCTTCATGAAGTGGCCGACAGGGGTCTGGCGTGTTTTCCTGTACGAATTTACCATCTTGGATGCTTCAGTTTATCATAGAAATATATTCATGCCTAATATCTCAAAAACATACTAAATGTTACGTGTCAATATATGTGTGTTAGGCGGTACTATCT
>CAKNWW010298595.1:0-10538 GCA_932074435.1 Andricus kollari | reverse complement strand
CTATCTGAGACCCACTGGCCTTCCGCACCAACTGTCAGGTCATTTCCGGCTTCGGAATCAACAGAGATAGTCCTAAATTATTGCGTCGCTAGCAGCTTCAATGCAGAGTATTTGGGATGGTGCTCAAATTTGGAAAAATTGCTCCGTGTAACGGCCTACATTCTACGTTGGCTCCAGATTCGCCAACAAGCTATCCACCCCGAGCTTCCGACCAAATACATCAATACAAAGGAATTAAAGGCGGCATTTCTGGTCGGCGTGCGACTCAGTCAGGCATTGTGGTTATCTGAAGAAATTAATCGATTACAATCACGAAATCCGCCGCGAGCCAAGTGTCCTTTAAAGGGACTCAATCCTTTTCTAGACTCAGATGGAGTGTTGCGGATAGGAGGGCGCCTACAGAACTCCGATTTAACATTTTCCGAAAGACATCCACCCATAGTTGATGGGCGCTGCTCGTTCTCCAAACTGATAATTTTGTGGGCCCACCAACGGGCCTTACACGGAGGATTTCGGTCAACGTACGATTATTCGATGCATCGAGCTTGGATAATCGGAGGAAAACGCCAAATTCGCTACATGCTCCATAAGTGCACCATCTGTGCTCGTATCAGAGCACGCACCGTCGACCAGGTAATGGCTCCTTTGCCCTCAGCTCGAGTTACGCCCAGTCGACCATTTTCATGCACTGGAAAGATGCTGCATTTCGAGCTAGTTGGAGATATGACAACCGACAGCCTGATCGGAGCATTGACACGCTTTTTCAGTCGGCGTGGAAAACCTTCAGATATGTGGAGTGACAACGGCACATATTTTCGTCGAGCTGACAGTGAACTGCAAGAAGCCTTTAGTCAGGCTCAAGTCGACTGGAACCAAGTTTCAGGCACGCTTGCCACTCGCGAAATCACCTGGCATTTTATCCCTCCCAGGGCACCTCACTTTGGTGGCCTCTGGGAGGCGGGAGTGAAGTTGGTGAAGGAGCATCTGAAACGGACCATTGGACCACGAGATCCTACTTATGAAGAGTTCAACACCTTACTCGCCAGCATCGAATTGGTGTTGAATAGTCGCCCACTCGTCGCGCTGACTGGGGATCCAGACGATTTGGACGCGTTAACGCCAGGACACTTTGCAGTTGGAGGACCCTTGATTTCTATACCTGGCCACGAGACAATGGAGAAAAATCTGGACAAATTGACGCACTGGCAGCTGATCAAGGCCATGCGCGATCGGTTTTGGCATCGTTGGAGTCTCGAATACTTGAATACCTTCCAACAACGGGGAAAATGGACTCGCCCTCGGGCTGACTTAAAGCTTGGAGATTTAGTGGTCGTTGTCTATCCCAGCTTGCTCTCCACTACCGGCAAATGGCCCTTAGCTCGAATTTTGAAAACTCATCCCAGACTAGATGGACATGTTCGTGTAGCTACGATCAAGACTGCGACCGGTGAAAATAAGCGACCCATCACTAGACTGGCTCCCTTGCCCGTAGAGGCTTCGTCTACTCAAGATGTCACCGTCGTCGAGTCAAATCCCGGAACCACATCCTCCACGGCGGGCGGTCTGTAGGTTCGTTCAAGGAACAAGGCGGGCGGTATGTTTAAGTTCAGATTGTCGCCGTTAGAGGGCGCCAGCGCTCTGGCCCTCTCGCTCTTGTTTCGCAGCTCCATTTTGTTCGTCGGCAGTCAGTTACGCTCCCGACTAGATGTAGCGAGGACGTGTTTGTTATATCTTCTCAAATTATAATGTAATATCAGTGAAGTGAAACAATATAATCCTTCAGTCCACATATCTAGTTCTTCTTTCTTACCTGACCCGCGCAGTAAAAACAACAATGACCTATGTATTAATGGACTTAGATATATCATTTCCCGAGTAGTTTTATGTGGTGAATTCAAATCTGATATCTGTTTTCCTTAAGATAATAAGAGAAAACTAAAAAAGCAAAAAGAAATGGTTTTATCAAAAACTTTATATTTAACTTAATATCATTTATTTATAATTTAACTGGGTGTAATTTTTTTCATTTTTTGATGCTGAGAAAATTCCAAAAGTTTTCAGAGTTTCGGCTGCAACTGTTCGAAAGATACATGGCAGAGAAGTTGTCGCTCCCCATAGAGTTGCGCCGCGATTTAGCTGCACACGTGACACTTAGCATCGTTTGGCGCAAAAGTGAACATTGCGCATGCGCGTATCCCTTTAACTACGCCACATACACCAGCTCTCTGCTCTTGTTCTTATCGCGCTCCGTCCTTTATTTCATGTTAGTCCTCTGCGGAGTCACAGCATATTATGCTACTTACTATAGGATTTGAATTTATTTCAATTCAACTCCAATTTATTTGCACTAAGCTTTTTTTTAAAAACTTCCAGTTTGCAACGATTGCAAAATGGAGATCAGTTGAAAAAATCATCCCGAACGCTTTTGCTACGTTTTCGGGTTTTCGTCCCGCAAAAACAGAGACATTTTTTTGACTGTTAGGTTACGAGATATAATTTCAAATAAACCCCAAAAATGAAGAAAAAAGTTGGATACTCAAGAGTTGCTATTTCACTTATGTGATTAAATTGAGGTCAGTATATTGAGGAGATCATGATCACCTTTTTCACTTCACTTTTCCTACTTTTTGGAAAGAACGTCAGAATCATATCGATGATTAATATTTCTGCTTAACAGGCGTCAAAGGCTACTCATCGAAATGCAAGGACTCCATTATTTACCATGATGTTCGTTCCGTGAAATAACCTGCGTATGACCGTAACCATTCTATCCCGGAAAATTCTGCGAAACTGAAAGCAGAAGAAATCAATTCAGATGAAAATAAAACCCTAGAATATAAGGCGACCAGAACTTTACCAGAATTATTCGATCAAAAAGAATTAAATTATCACATCAGAGACCAGAATTTATCGAAAAATGAAGCGGAACATTTTTTTGTGTGCAGAAAACGGCTATGAACATCTGTTACCGAAATCGAGAAAAAGATTTAACTAAATTTTGTCCACCCAAGATACTCTCACTTATTGTACCGACGTGGCATGAGCAATACCCATTGCTCATGTCACCAGTATGAACAAGCAGCTGGAACTCTAAAAAATGTTGGTGTTTTTTCTGCATCAAAAAACGAAGAGAATGACAGCTAGTTGACTAACAAACAAATGATGTTCAGTTAAATATAAAGTTTTTGGTAAAACCATTTTTGTCGTGTTTTTTTTTAAATAGTTTTTTCTTGTCATCTCAGCAACCGTACAAGGAGGTCCGATTTGGATTCAGAAGAGAAGGTTACTTTGGAAATGATATATTTCATTCCATGCACACATAGGTCATATTTTGTTGAACAGTGATTATTTGGCTATCTTCTGTAAACTTATTTTCTGGAGCCTACCGAGTAAAAAAATGTTCTTTAATAACACAGGACCACAAAATCTAAACGCTTGCAACACGGGCCAGACTAGGTGGGTCCTATATTTTCGGGGTTGCTGAATTCTAATCCGTTGTCCGGTTGGTCTCATCAGGTCAGGTTCAAGGTCAGTTCAAGGTCAATCTTACAAAATTCATCGCTAACCAATTAAGTCAGGGTACCTATAGGTTTTCGGGGTCGCTAAATTCGAATTCGTTGTCCGTTTGGTCCATCAGGCCAGGGTCAAGGTCAATTCAAGGTCAAACCTACAAAATTCATCGCTGATCAAATAAGTCGGGGTACCTATAGGTTTTCGGGGTCGCTGAATTCGAATCCGTTCTCCAGTTCAGGTCAAGGTCAAACTTGCAAAACTCATTGCTAACCAATCAAGTCACAGCAACTATAGATTTTCAGGGCCGCTGAATTCAAATCCGTTATCCGCTTGGTCCCATCAGGTCAGGGGCAAGGCCAGTTCAAGGTCAAACTTACAAAATTAATCGTTAACCAATCATGTCAGGGTACTTATAGGTTTTAGGGGTCGCTGAATTCAAATCCGTTGTCCGTTTGGTTCGACCTTGAATTTACCTTGACCCTGACCTGATAAGACCAAATGGATAACGGATTTGAATTCACCGACCCCGAAAACCTATAGGTACACTGACCTAATTGTTTAGCGATAGATGTGGTAAGCTTGACCTTGAATTGGCCTTGAGCCTTAACTCATGGGACCAAACGGATAACGTAATAGAATTCAGCGACCCTGAAAACATATAGGTATCCTGACTTATTTGGTTAGCGATGAATTCTGTAGGTTTGACCTTAAATTGACCTTGACCCTGACGGGATGGGACTCTCATTTAAACCTAACCTCAAATAAATTAATCATCAAATAAGTTGTCTTTTTTCAATAAACATTAATAAAATTATTATAGATGGTAATGTAAGTGATCCGGAAGTGAATATTGTTCAACCCGTTCAATTGATTAATGTGGACGAGCCCAAAAATTTGGATCCACTTGAGAATCAATTTCCGGCTGACGTTAACGCAGTTTTAGAGCTCTAAGCAACATTGGAATAATTATGGGAAATTACAAAGATTGGGGTGGCCGCCGAAAAGAGAGGAATGCGCACTAGTTTCGACTGTATTTAAAAGTATGTTATATTTGTTTCAAACAAATAATGTTTTATAATTTATAAATATCTCTTTATTCGCGAAATCCATGATATGGATTATAATGAGACTGATCGGGTACGGATCTGGCACCGATCGGGAGTCCCGACCTGGCCCCGGTCTGGGCGTGAGTTTCATCCACGATCTGGCCCCGATCGTGGCCAGATATAAATTTTTGCATGGGTATTAGCATGCATTGAACGCGAAATCTCTTACTTCGCACTCAGACGTATTTAAGATTTAGACATTATGTGCGAACTCACGCATTAAAAAGTACTGTGCTTCCATGTCAATGCGAGTTTCTCGCAAAGCAGGTTTCCGAAAAACATCTTGTGATTGTGATGTCATACTTTGAATTCTGACATTTTTTGCTAGGGAAATTTGGTGCATGCAGCACCAAGTTTCATGAAAGTCGAAATGAATGTCATTATTCCACATCAGTGATCTTTTTGATCACCGCGTATCGAGTTTTATGCAAATCTATAAGAATTTTGAAATAATGGCAGGCATATTGCATCCGCCATTTTTCACTGTTGAACTCAAATTGTAAATCAGAGAGACCAATAATCCCCTATAAAAAGTTCCATTCAGATATGTGATAAGTTTGAATTAATTACCACCTTGTTGATCTCAAATCCCCTCTTACCATGTTTTATACATATCCGATGAAATATGGCATTTTTTCATTTTTGGGAGTATCTGGGAGTAATTTATTATGGAAATATTGCTGAATTACTTGAATAAATGACGGACATTCAGATAATATTTAACATTACTGCCGGGATTTGGAAGAAAACCATTAAGTACAACTCGGATGAGTCACCTGGACGCAGTCAACAGTAGACATCTTCAAAAACTTATCCGATTTGCAATTAACGACATTCTTCCAAATCACGGCAGATTATTTTATGACTATTTTTCGTACCGTGTCGTATAAAACATAAAAATATTAGGTAATTACCTGACGAATTAAAGAAAATTTAGGGAAAATATGACAAACGCCTGAGTACAGATGGATTGAATTACAATATTCATATCTGAAGAAACAGCAACAAAGTGTCACATAAAAGATTTGAAAAAATACCATATCGACTTTTCTGCAAAAATGTACAGTGCAAGTGATATTTACTTTGAAAAATAAAAAAGTACCAGCTATAAAATAAAATGCATACCATATTTAAACCATTTTTAATACATTTTTAATTAGCTTTCAGCTACAAGAAATACACAAGAAGGTCGATTGTGATTTAAATGATAAAAATCTTTAATTAAGGTTAATTCTAACGAGGATACCAACTTTTCAGTACTCTTTATATCGATTCGTATTCAAGAGAAGAGTTATTGAAACTACACTGAAAAATTTTTTTAGGTGTATTACCTAGAATTCTTGCTATCCCAGCTAGAAAGTATCGCTGGATTTTGTCTTCCTAAATAGTTATCTGTATTGAACAGATTTTCTTGCAGGCAAAGTATAGGCACAGTACCTAGAAAATTGAGCTGTCATGCTTATATTTCTGTTGATAAACAAGTATAGATGCCACACCTAACCAGGTTCAGCTAGACATTCTAGGTGAAAAATATAGCTAAACATGACAGCCTATCTAGCTGCGTTTTCTGGCTGAAGTGCCTACAAATTTTCTAGCTAACACGCCGATATATTTCTAGGTATGATGATGAAAAAATATAGCAACACCCTCGTTCAAGACGCCATAGAAATAAAAGATGATTTTTATGATTTTCTTCCTAAGAATCTTTGCAGCGAGTTTTTTAGAGCAGCGCTTCGGAGGTTTCAATCTGAAGTGTACAGGCCGGGCGTTAGTGCTGCGAACTAATGCAAGGCGGTAATTTTGAAGATGCATTTCAATTCATAGGTCTGTATAAAACGCATCTTCCTAGGGAAAGTTTAGTTCTACGAGTACTTTAAGTTTCCTCAAGTTGTTTTCTCGAGGAAACGACATTCCGTCCGTTCACCAGGTATATAGAATGTATCTTCTCCTGGGAAGTTTGGATTTACGAGTACTTTAGGGTTACTGTACTCGGTTTCTCAAGGTCGCGACACTCACACATGCACCAGCTGTATATAATACATCTTTCCCGGCAAAGTTTGGTTTTATAAGTACATTGGTGTTCCTGCAGTCATTTACTCGCAGATACGACATCCATTATGTGTACCAGACGTCTAAAATACATCTTCCAAGGAAAATTTTTGTTTTGAAAGTTCTTCAAGGCTTCGGCAGTCATTTCCTCGAGGACACGACATTCAATCCTTTCACCAGCTGTATAAAATAGATCTTCTCCGGGAAGGTTCGTTTCACGAGTACTTTAGGGTTCCTGCAGCCATTTTCTCGAAGAGGAGGGATTCCTATAGTGGGTTCCAATAAGAAACTATATGGTATGGATATCGACTCCAGGCGTATAAAATATCGACCAACGGAACCCTCAAGTATAAGTTAAACTAAACTTTTCCGAAGAGGATGCATTATATACACCTTCTGCAAGGGTTGCATGTTCCGTGCTTGAGAAACTGACTACAGGAGCACTAAAGTACTTGCTAGACCAAACGTCCCCAGAGAAGATGTATTTCGTACACTAGGTGTACGGATTGTATGCCGTGTCCTCGAAGAAATGACTACAGGAAACCTAAAGTACTCGTAAAATCAAACTTTTCCAGAGAAGATGTATTCTGTACACCTGGTGCAAGGGTTGGATGTTATGTCCTCGAGGAAACGACTACAGGAACCCTCAGGTACGCGCAAAAGTAAACTTCCTCGGAGAAACATTATTTGATTCACCTGGTGCACGGATGGAATGTCGTGTCCTTGAGGAACCGACTATAGGAAACCTAAAGTACTCGTAAAACCAAACCTCCGCAGAGAAGATGTTTTATATATGCTTGGTGCAAGGGTTGGATTTCGAGGAAATTACTATACAGTAAACTTAAGGTACTCATAAAACAAAACTTCCCCGGAGTAGATGTATTTCATACACCTGGTGAACGGATTTAACCTCGTATCCTTCAGTAAATGACTGGAGAGACCTGAAATTACTCGTAAAACCAAAATTCCAAAAAAAGGATGAATATATCCTTTCTTTGGAATTTTGGTTTTGCGAGTAATTTCAGGTCTCTCCAGCCAGGAACCTACTACAGGAACCGCAAAGTACTCATGAAACCAAACTTGCCTGGGGAATATGTATTTTATACAACTAGTGTAAGAGTTGGATGTCGCATGCTCAGGGAACCGACTACAGGAACCCTAATGTACTCGAAAAACCCCAATTTCCTCGGAGAAGATTTATTTTATAGTCCTGTTGTATAGATGGGATGTCGTGTCCTCGAAAAACCGAATACAGGAACCTGCTCGAAAAAACCAAACTTCCCCGGATAAGATGTAATTTATACACCTGGTGCAAGGGATGGATGTTGTATCCTCCAGGAATGACCTACAGGAACCCTAAGGTACTGGTAGAAATAAAATTCCCCAGAGAAGATTAATTTTATTCAGCTGTTGCACGGATTGTGTGAGATTGGGATAAATTACTTCCAGAAGGAATAGTTTTTGCACTCGTGCGTGCCTCGAACTTTATTGTCAAGATGACAAAAAAGTTTGTTTCTTCTGAAGATTAGCCGTAGAACTCTTGTTTTTCATTAAGGTCTTTCATGATAGGGTCAAAGATGCTACTAAAGTAGGCATCGGGCAAACCCGTCATTATAGAGTTATAACCTTTTGGAAAGGTCACCGGACGGGCGGCAACAGGGCCTACGACATCTGTGACCTTTGGAAGATACAGTTCTAAGAAAAAACCCCAAAGTAACATTATAAAGAATGGCGCTAATGCTTTGTCTAGGGAACTTGTGAGCCGGGGTGCGAGAGCTCCAGCAGTCTCAACTGCGTCGCAACCGAGTGCATCTTTTGAGCGATAGCTTCTAAGTGAATTTTACTTTTAATAAATTACTTATCCATTTTAAAGCTTGTGATATTTTTCTGTTCGCCGAATTAGTGAAAAGCTTCCCTCCCGCGGCTGAGAACTATGACAAAGTGATACAGAGTTTAAAGAATCATCTCGGCCGTGATGATGTATAAATTGAGGTTTATGTGCTACATATAAATGTGCCACGATGTTTTTTCCGCTCGTGGAATCGTCATTGCCAGAGGCGTTGCTGATGGCGGAAAGTATAAAGCCGTTAGAGCGCGTAACAACAAAGATATACCTAGTACGACGGAGCTTTTAACGATGAATGGTCGAGCAAAATCATATCTGTTTTTCAATTCTAGTGATTATGATAGTGCACAGACAGCACAGTGTGAACAAGCGAAGAATATGGAATTTTCCGCGCGGCAAGAAGTCAAGAAGAAGGCAAGAAGAAGAAGAAGGAATGCTTGGTTTAATTGTCTGAATATTGGGGACTCATGTAAGAAGATTCAGAAGTGCTTTTACAAGCTTTACGAGTGACTTTATGTAATGGCGAAGAAAAAATAAATATGCGGCTTATTATTGATAGTAGATCCCGAAAATCATTGTTGTTGTTGTTGTGCCACTCGCTTTTTGGAGGAAGAGAGAATGATAGATTACTCATTTTATATGAAATCATATTTTTAATATTTTCTTATATTCACAACAAATATACAGCACACCATTTATCTATATTTTCTTATATTCGCAAAACATATACAGTTGAACAATGTAAACATTTTTTTTGTAAGGATAAATGTTACATTTTCTTATACGATGAAAAACAATCGCTAATGCATTTGTGCTTCGCAACATCACAAATGCGTACATTATTTTACGAAAAGTTCTTTTATTATCGTAGACTGTATTATATAATACTGGAAATTGTAAGATCAATAAATGACTTTTACTCTCACGGCATAAATAAAACATTTGCCAAGTGCATGCTTCGTTCAAAACAAGAGTGACTAACATTGTACAGTTCAACTGTATGTTTGTTTCGAATATAAAAAAATATAGATAATGATAATCTGTTATTCTCTCTTCCTCGTATTGATGTATTTGACTATATTATAAAATTTCATTGATGGAGAACCCATTGAAAGCCTGGTTAAAGAATTTTTTTATTTTTTTGGTGCCCGGTTTTTAATTTTTCGTCTCATATGTATTATATATTTTTTTCCTATTGTGTGGGAAAGATCTCAGAATTTTGGAAATCCTAAAAAAAATGTTCAGGGGTACAATTATGCCCTTATATTTATCTCTTTCTAAAAATCGTACTCTTATGCCTTTTACCGACGCCAAGTTTTTTTTTTCTAATCGAACACAAAGTGAAAGTTGTGTCCTTTATATTAGCTACAATTTTTATTCATAAGATATTTCTCTAAAACAAATATGTACTTGCATGTTGGTGGCGGAAGTGCGAACGTGTTCAGTGACAGGTGGTGAGAGGATTTTACAGAGTTTATGTGGAATGTGTGAGTGAAGTGTGAGGGTGGAAGCCTAGGAGGTGAGTAGGGTTGTGCGGGGTGAATTTAGGAGATAAAAAGTGATTTTCAGGGTGGGTGTGAGGTGCGATTTAGCTACTTAGAGAAAGTGAGGTTAGGTTGGCAAGGAGTCGGGGTAGTTGGTGGTCAGGAGCCTGGGGCCTTCGAGGGGTCAAGGGTGGGTCACGCAGAGTTGGGGGATCTCGAAGAAGAGAAAGGGGTGTATGCAAGGGCTCTGAGAAATTGGAAAAAAGGGAAATAAAGGGAAAATTTGGCGGCACTATTCTTCAGAGACATCTGTTGGTTGCGGAGTGAACTGCATGGAGAGGTCCCAGTTACCGACGGCAGAACGGGAGGTGGGCAATGAGAGTGCTGGCAGTGGTGGTAGTGAAATCGACAGGGAGGAAGTTTTACACGTGCAACGACGGCCAACAGTGTGTGGTCGGGTTTTGAGCGGCGCGGCGGGGAGAGGGAGAAAACGGAGCTGTGGGAACGAAGGAAGCGAGAATGAGAGAGAGAGAGAGAGAG
>CAKNWW010298593.1:0-12813 GCA_932074435.1 Andricus kollari | reverse complement strand
CCTGTCCATTTGCGACTATATGTGCTGTACCCAAAATAATCCTGTTGTGAAGACATTCAAGATTTATTATTCCGCGACCACCTAGACGGCGTGAGATGTAAAGTCGCGGAACGGAAGATTTAAGGTGCATGCTTTTGTTCATGTGCATAACCTTTCGGGACCCGATATCGAGGGATCTGAGCGGCCCTCAGATTCCTTATTACCATCTTTGTCGCTCTTACGGTGTTGGCAGCGACCCTGCCCTGCCGAACGCTCCAAGGGAGTTAGAGTCAATTGTCCAAAACGAGAAGTGCCAAATTTTCTGAAACTACGATTTTCGGACAGCAGTCTCCGTTGCACACTCGAGGTCTGACATTGTTCTCCAAGATTTCGAGAAACGAACTATATTCGTGATCGAATTCTCGGCCCCGTCAGAATACAACATCACTGCTAAGGATAAAGAAAACGGGGAGAGGTATCAAAACCTTAAAAGGGAGCTGCGAAGATTGAACCCAAAATATTCGGTACAAGTAATTGTCCTTGTGAGAGGGGCTCTCGGAGGTGCGAAACTATCACTGGTTCGTAACCTTAAAGCCATACCCGCGTACCAAAAATATGTCAAGGCACTTGCGAAATGGATGCAGAAAGTTGTCATCCTTGGGTCGCTTCGTGTGCTCAAAACACACGAGGGTTTCGCTTGTCTGTCGTTGTGATTTCATCGTGTCCTGTGACCACCCATCTCACGGTTGTGAGACGTGGCCATGAATGTGATTTACCGCGGTCCTACTGGGAGCCGATGTCATTTTTTTTAGATGGCAGTTGCTTCCAGTGAGACCCTGCGGTGGTTGTTAAACCTTATTTTTTAATTATATATATATATATGTATGACACAGATTATTGATATCTTACATGCTTGTGTAATCTGCATTTTTATACAGAGAGCTTGTATATTGTCATATAATGTAACAGCCCTGGCGGAATCTATATCCGAAACAACCCGAATCAATCCAAACCAATCTGAAAAAATTCTGCATTTCGTTCTATCTAAATCGGTTAAACATTAATCCAACTGAATCCGTTTCAATCCGAACTTCCAAATTGGATTCACTCGAATTGTAAATCGGTTTAGGTAAATCCGTGTTCGGATTCATTCGGATTGAAAATTTGGTTCGGATTGAATCGGCTTGAGTCGGAATAATTTTTAACCGATTTCGATCAAACCAAATTTAGAACTTTTTTCGGATTGGTTCGGAACTCAAAAGAACAGGTTCTGTAACAGGTTTAGAACATACTTAGACCATGGTTTAAGTAATGTCGTCCCCAAATGGACGTAGCAGTTCTCTAACGCTGTTACAGGACCAAGTTCTATCAGAGATCTGTAACAATTCTGGAACAGCGTTATATGTAACAAAAATACTTCAAGAACAATTTAGGAACAGGGTTACAAAGTAACCATGTTCTATAATAGTGCCGTAACACATATGTAACAGTGTTGCGATGTAAATTAGTTCTGTGATTATTCTATAACAATTCTGGAACAGCGCTGTATGTCAACAAATATTTTTAGAACAATTTAGGAACAGGACTACAGAGTAAAATTGTTCTGTAATAGTGCCGTAACACATATATAACAGTGTTACGATGTAAATTAGTTCTGTGATTATTCTATAACCATTCTGGATCAGCGCTGTATGTCAACAAATATTTTTAGAACAATTTAGGAACAGGAATACAGAGTAAAATTGCTCCGTAATAGTTCCGTAACACATATGTAACAGTGTTACGATGTAAATTTGTTCTGTAATAGATCCGTAACAATTCCATGACGGTGTTACAACGTTTTGGCATTTATTGTAACAATTACGTAACAGTGTTACGTAATACATATAATCCCTATACCCCTATACATATAATCGCACGCTTAAACCCGTTGAAAAATCATATAATAAGGATTCCAAAGAAATTTGCTCGCCTTATTGCTTTAATCTCGGCAAATTCTGCAACCAGTTCAGACACATCCAATAAATTCGCAATCACTCGCTCAATTGATATCCGCGCTTGCGACAGATACAGGCAAAGTGTTTAAAATTCGGTATGATATGAACGTGTTTGGAAACACGAAATGCGAGTTTTCTTTTAGTATGAACGTAAAAATTTCATTTGCACTCATGTTTGGCTTGAGGTAAGTTCTCAACGCAATAAGTTCATCATACAAATCCACGCGTACTCTGTCTGAGCGCTTTTTGTCTTCGTTTGTAAGATTTTCTTGTAAATTCTTGCACTTTTTAAGAAAGTGTAACTTATCCATCTTTAGAAGGGTAGTGCTGTTAAATACAAAACCGAAAATATTTTCGAATTGTTTAATAAACTTGAACCGCTCTGGCGAGGACATGATTATTACGTCTAATATTATGAAGTAAAAATCAACTTTAAAGCTTTTCTCGGGATCATCTGCTGCTTGTAGGTTACCCATCAGGAGTAGAGTAAGGCAACACATTGAATATTAGATTTTAGGATCTACGTCGAAGCGCCAGAGTGCTCCCAATTTTTATATTATTATAGTCCTTCTCAATTTGCGTAAACGGGGTCGAGATTTAAATGGTATATCAAGCTGACAGCTCGCAAAGACCGAGCACACAGCGCAGACAGCCAACAGCAAAGAAGCAGGGCAGGAGGATACAACGAAACCAGCACGGCGAACCGGTTCCGCGCATGACATGGCATCACTACCGGACGGCCATGTTTCACCGACGAAGTGGGGATGTGACACAAGGAGTCGCCATTTTCCATCGCCGGCACCAAAACATGGCGTCACTACCAGACGGCCATGTTTCACCGACGAAGTGGGGTATTGCCACAACTAGTCCCCATTTTCCATCGGCGACACCATTACATTGCGTTACTTCCAGACGGCCATGTTTTACCGACGAAGTGAGGTGGTGCCATAACGAGTCGTAATTTTCAATCGGCGACACCATTACATGGCGTCACTACCAGTAGGCCATTATTCACCGACGAAGTGGGTTGGTGCCACGACTAGTCTCCATTTTCGATTGGCGACACCATTAAATAGCGTCACTACCAGACGGCCGTCGACATCATATATCAGCGCCACGACCAGCGGCGAGTAGCGGTAGTGAATCAATCACCGAGTCAGGACGAACTAGCCCTGCATCCCCACACCGTTAAGCTTCACTAGCAGTGGCGACGGCAGTACGTAACCGAGTTGACCATCCCTGCACCACGGCATGGCTGGACGACCCCACGCTGCTGAGATTCAGTAAACGGCCATGTTCGAGTCAGCACGTGTGGACCAATGGGCAACACGCAGCAGAAGTACGAAGGCACCCATTGGCCGAGATCGACAGGCCAGCCATCTTCACATCAACCGAAAAATCGACAGGCGCGACACGAAGAGTCGAGAAGGAAGGAAGCGGAGAAGAACGCGGGACCTGTCACTTGTGCTTCTTGACTTGACGGTGGTACACCCTGCATAACCGATCAAAGTAGTTAAAAAATGGAGAACGACAAGGCGAATTACGCCCTATGGCTACAAGGTGAGTGGCCTCTTTTCTGTTCTCCGCAGTGTAGTTTGCACTCTCGACCTCCACGCGGTATGACTACCGAGACCGCGTGTGCCTAAAAATAAAAAAAGTGTATAGTGTCGACCGAGACTCCCGCGACACCCGGGAGTGAAGCACGCCCGACTCAAAGCCTGACGACAGATAGTTGAGATGTGCGTTCCTAAAGGGAACCGATGGTGGGAGCACGCGTGTTGCACGTCGGACGACGTGGTGCAAGCACGGGCGTCTCGGGCGGCCATTTTGTTGTAGTGGGTCACACTCGCGACCGGTCGACCATTTTTGGTACTCATGAGATTCACGGGAATGTTTTCGTGATTATTGATAACCAATGTAGTGTTCTTTTTAGTTAAATGCATACTTTGTTTTGATATTGTGAATTTTAAATGGAGTCGTGTTAATTTTCACAACCGTCACTTTCTGGAATGAGTACTCTCTCACTTTACCGATCTCAACCCTCTTCTCATGCGAGTTTGTAAGTGAGCTAGTTAGCCTAATAGTTGCGACGAGACCGAAACCGACGGGGCTCGCATAGGTTAACCTATCTGGCGCCTGAAAAATCAATTCAACGAGCTTCGTGGTTTGTTCGTCAGTCGAAAGATTGCGACTCACGAACTCGGTGTAATCCGGTATTTGTGTCGCAGGTAAGAGGTAAGTGGCAGCCAAAATTTAATATAACTGGGTTTTCCAATTCTGGGCCAACCCCGGCCAGGACGTGATTCGCCGTCATGCACACGGAAGGTATTTGGAAAACCTAGTTATTGCTGGAAAGAAACGGGCTTCATATGAAAATTCAGGAAAAATCGAGGGGAAAATACCAGAAGACAAAAACACGAGCAAATGCCCACTTAGAAACTTTATTGCGTTAAGGCTAAAGAGATTAGTCGTCTGTTAACGACCAAACCCTTGTTTGTTCCGTTTATATTCAGTGCAGTTTGCCCCCCCCCCATCAAGAGCCAAGCTTGACCGCCCGTGTGCCCCACACACATTTCACCCTATTACGCGCCGGCCCTGATTTGAAAGCATACAATCAACACAAATTTTTTTCCTAATTTCAAACCGTTAGCCGCCATATTGGATAAGGTAGAGGGGGTAAGGTCCATTTTATTTATTTTTTCTCTGTTTCTATCGTTAGAGAAAATCTGACAATATTCACAGTGCTTCTTTCGGCCATTCTCAACGTGCATAATTTTTTCGAAAAAATTTGGGCGGGAAATTCAAACTCAACCAAAATTTCAAATTTTTTTTTATTTTTTTCGTGTGAGTAAACTCAAGTACTAACTTATTTCGTTACCGCAGAATAGTCACCCAAACTACTATACTTGTGAATTTCTCAGATATTTAATGTTAGAGGATCTTAGTGTAAAAAATTAAAAACTGTAATTTTGACATATTCCAACTCCTGAGGCCCATTGATACCTGAATGTATTCATATAATACAATTATATAAATTTATTTATACATTATTAGATAAATTATATATATAATGTATATATATAGATTGTAACAGACAATATAGTTTCATATTGATTGAAAACTTAATCCTCGTCACTGTCTCATTTATCACAGTCGCACGTTTTGTTTTTGAAAATAAACTCCTCAACATTTCTGCCGGTCTGATGATTCTCGACAAATATCGACCATAAGCTAAATAGTACTCTACCGTCGAAAATTGTTAGTACGGTCAGCTTATTAAATTACGCCTCGAATAAGCCCTAATAAAGATATTTTTGACATTTTGAAGAGAATACACCACTTGAGAAATTTGAAAACCTGCAAGAATTTCTCGAATTTTGTACGTCTAATTCAACGAGGTTGAATTAAAAACGAGGTGTTCAGCGCCCGGAGGGTTATAACCGGTGGGAAAAGATTCCTTGAGATACCCAAAACAAAGTGCAACCCATCCTAGCCCCTACCGTTTCGATATTTTGGCACCACAACTCTGCAAAGTTTTGAATTTTAACCATATTCCGGCGGTTTTTAACATTCAGGTAAAGCAAATTTGTTTAACGTTCCTTTCTCCTTGTTGCAAAATCTTATCTAGAATTGCACTGATAGGTTATTATTGATATTTTTGAGGATTCTCTACACGATTCTGATGTTACTTTTTTATTATAACATCATCTTCATGAAGAATTTAACGTCTTAATTGATCATCTTGTAAATTCTACGATAACACAGGCCCGTAAATAGTGGGGTCATGTCAGTTGTTGGATAGCGGAGGGTCATTCCCCAAGTAACTTTTTGCGTAGAATCCGAATCCGGGGTCAAAATTGGCCCGTGACGTTATGATTTTGTGATATTGGCGGTTATGCACCCAAAAAATGGCGTTTTTGGTTGCTTTTGTGGTTATATACAGAATGCACAACATATTCTTGATACTTCTCTTTAGGTACATTATTTATTATAAGTGGTACTCTTACTCTTTAATTTAAGAGTTGTAGAATGCAATTACGATAAAAATACGCTAATTTGAAGTTACGAGATATTCACAATAAAATGATCATGAAAATATACAGTACAATTTTGTATGTATCATTAAGTTGGTTATATGATAACTGCAAAGTTATAATTTCCTATATTCGATAATATAATTTTATACGGATGATTTTCTTTTGTGTAAGAAATATAAAATGGTTATAATAATTAGAAGGGGCAAAATCAAAATAAATGTTTAACTCTAAAAAAAATGTATTTCTAAAAGAATTCCAAAGTGAGACAGGGCAAAATTGAATACTGTTTAATCCAAATAGTTACAAAGATTTGATTTGGTATCTATAAGATAATTAATATAAACTATTATATAAATATAAACTACGGTATAATAGTAATATATTATTATAAACTATTATATATAGTATAAACTAACAATATTTTTTATTATTGCGTATGATTATTGCAAATTTTTATGCGCGATTTTCAATTCACCATATGGAGAATATCTCGTAACTTAAAATTAGCGTAACTTTATCGTAATTCTACTCTGAAACTCTTTAATTCAAGAGTAAGAGTAGCACTTACAATAAATAAATTAACTAAAGAGAAAGCCCAAGAAAATGTTGTGCATTCTGTATATAACCTCAAAAGTAGCCAGAAACGACATTTTTTCGATGCATAACCGCAAATATCTCAAAATCCTGACGTGGCGGGTCAATTTTGATCACGGATTCGAATTCTACGTAAAAAATTACTTGGGGAATGACCCTCTGCTATCCAACAACTGACATGACCCCACTATTTGCAGGCCTGTGTTATCGTAGAATTTACAAGATAATCAATTAAGACGTTAAATTCTTCATGAAGATGATGTTATAATAAAAAAGTAACATCAGAATCGTGTAGAGAATCCTCAAAAACATAAATAATAAGCTATCAGTGCAATACTAGATAAGATTTTGCAACGAGGAGAAAGGAATGTTAAAAAAATTTGCTTTACCTGAATGCTAAAAACCGCATAAATATGGTTAAAATTCAAAACTTTGCAGAGTTGGGGTGCAAAAATATCGAAAAGGTAGGGGCTAGGATGGGTTGAACTTTGTTTTGGGTATCTCAAGGAATCTTTTCCGACCGCTTATAACCCTCCGGGCGCTGAACACCTGAATACCTTCCCTTGCAAGTCTGAAACTACAGTTTTCAGTCGGCGATTACTGCTATCAACCGCGAAAGTGGTGATCGCCGAGAATTTCTCAGATTTTGTTTCTTAACTTCAACTCGTGTTGGGACTTACACTATACTAATGAAAAACATTGAAACTGACAGGGCGTAATCTTTGGGTTACTATTGGGGGTTACTATTTTGTGGTGAAAAAAATGAGATAGTACTTGAGTTTTATCGCACAAAGAAATTCATAAAAAAATTTGAATATTTGTTTGAGTTTCAATTTCTCGCCAAAATATTTTTGGATAATCATGGACGTTGAGAATGACTGAACGAATTCCTGTGATTTTTTAAAGATTTTTTCTAACGATAGAAACAGAGAAAAAAATGGACGTTACACCCCCTATCTCATCCAATATGGCGGCCAACGGTTTCAAATTAAGGGAAAATTTTGCTTTGCTTGTATCCTTTCAAATGTCTGGCTCAACATTTGATTCCCCTTAGGGCCATTTTTTGCAAGCTTACCCGGCTATAACCTTAAAAAAAAAGTTATGAAATAAAATATTTTCTTCTCGTTTGGCCCGACCGTCGGCACAACTCTGGTCTAAGATCGTTACAGAACAGTGTGAGCTTTATGTTCCGTTCCTGGAACACGTGTGACATTCTAGTGACATAACAGTTCTATCTCTCTGTTCTATGTTGGTTACATTACAGAATTCCAAAACTGTTACGATTCATTACAGTAACAGCGTTACAGAACAGTGTGACCTTTATGCTCCTTTCTTGGAAAACGTGTGACATTCTAGAGACATAAAATTTATATCACTCTGTTTTATATCAGTTACATTACAGAATTCCAGAACTGTTACACACCCTTACAGTAACAGCGTTACAGAACAGTGTGACCTTTATGTGCGTTTCTTGGAACACGTGTGACATTCTAGTGACATAACAGTTCTATCACTCTGTTCTATATTGGTTACATTACAGAATTCCAGATCTGTTACGTATCCTTACAGTAACTGCGTTAAAGAACAGTGTGATCTTTGTGTTATGTAATTTTTATGGCACACGTTTGTAACAATGTTATGTATATATGTTCTCTTTTTGTTATGTAACATTTATAGAACGTGTCCTCTGGGGTTACACTGCTTCGCGGTGAATATTGCATGCATGAATTCGGGGGTGAATTGATTATAAGATATATTGTTTACAGTTTTATTTCACAGTCTGCATTTAATGATATTATCCACCTCCAACCACCAACACCCATTGATTTGGGTAGGGGCCCCTAGTTTTCGTGTACGGTGTGTTCGCCCCTGAATGAATCAGAGTTGGTCATAGTGGGGGTTTCATTACCTGCAGACTTGAGTCATAACGGATGGTAGTTTTTCCTTTTCTCGCTAGGGAACAAATCTATACAACAACATACAACAGCATACAACAAATCTATAGTTTTAAATATTTGAACTATTTTAAAACACACATTTTTTACCAAAGACATTTTTATTCATATTATTTTGTGTATATTAAGATTATGTTATGCAAATAATCACTGTCTGACATTTTTTCTGTCCTTTAAACAATTTTAGGTGATTCTTGTAGGATTTTTGGCCTGGAATTATTTGAAGGACACAAAGCATGTTGCAAAGTGTAATTTTTAAATTAAACAATAAAACATTTTATCATTAACAAAAAGGACTTTTTAGCAAATTCGTTCCACTTCTAATCAAGTAGTTGAATTTTCAACAAAAAAATATAAATTCTTAATAAAAAATATAATAGTTGATATTGTAATCCAAAAATATTTTAAGGTTGAAGAAAATAGTTTAATCCTCAATCAAAAAGATGAATTTTCAACCTAACAAGTGAATTTTCAACAAAGCAGTTTAATTCTTAATTTGAAGTAAAAAATTCGATATTAAAACTAAAAAATATTATAATTTTAAATAAAAAATGGTTCAATTCATGCAAGCAGACGTATTTACAACAATGAAGTTGAATGAACGAAAAATGATTTCAATTGTAAACCAAAAAGTTGCAATCATAATAGAAAAACATGAAATTTTAACAAAAAGAAATTAATTTTTAAACCAAAAAGACGAAATTTCAACAAAATTCTTGTATTTTAAACCAAAAAATATTTTCAGAAGATTCCAGATACGTAAAAAAACAATCTAGACAATTTTAGAGAAAGTTTGTTTATTTTGCAAGAGTTTACACAATTTGAGGACAAATTTGAGTCAGTTCAAAAGATATTTAGGACCTTTCAAATTTTGTATTTTTTTAAAAATATTTTATAAATTTTCGGAAATCTTTCAGTTTTTAAATATCTGTAATCTATTAAAAACTTTAAAATTCCCAAATGTCTTTAAAAATGGCTCAAATTATCCTTAAAATTGTCTTAAAATCTTAGAGATTCATTTTCGACCATTTTGGAAATTTGATTTAATGTTTTAAAGTCTTTTTAAATATTTTCTTAAAACTTCATTTCGAAACCTTCAAAAACCCACGTTTTGTTTTGAGTATTTGAAAATATTTTCAAATTATTATTACATTCAAAAGCTTCTGAATAATTTTTAAAATTATTAGAATTTTTCCTAAATATTTGAAAAAGTTCTGCAAAATTAAAAAAATACCTTAAAATCTTTTAGAATATTGTTTCAAAATAATAGTATATTATGCGCCAAGGTGCATAATTAGGGTGTTGACGCGACGAGCGGCATCGCTCGCAGGACGAACGAAGCCGAGGCGAGATAAGCCCTGGGAGCATTGTAAGCGAATCGCGTGAAGACACGAATTATGTGCATTGTCACATAAATGTTTTAAATTAACAAATTATTTTAAATTCTAACGCAAAACTTTAGATTTTTTTTTTTATTTTCTCCAAACCTTTAAAAATTCTAAAAAAACTTGAAAGTTTGTTGATTTAAATCTTCAAAAATCTACATTTTGTTCTAAATTTCTTGAAATCTTTTCGAGTTCAATATTGTTTTATCTTTTCGAAACTTCTAAATATCTCCTACACTTATTCGAATTCTTTCTAAAATTTTATAATCCTACAAAACTAAAAAATCAACAAAATTCAAAAATTTAAATTTTTTAAAAATTTGTTTGAAATATTTTCAAATTATTTTACAATTTTTTTAAAATTTCTAGAACTTTAAGAGGTCTTTCGGAATAATTCAAAGTTTTCCTACCTTTCATCAAAATCATGGACATTTTTTTTTTAAATTACTCCAAAATCAAAGCTTAAGTAATAATTAGGATATTTTAATTTTTTTCCTATCATTTCATGTCACTCCTGTCTTTGAAAGTGTGGAAAAGTTCACAAATTATAGTCTGGTAGCAAAAAGTCAAGAGCAGGATTATTTTGCAATATTTGAAGACATTCACAACTAAAATTTTCTCTTTTATCTATAATGTTTAATTGTTTGAAACATTCAGAAATAATTTTCATCATTAAATGGAATTACTTATTTGGACATTTTGGTTTACTAAATTAAACCTTTGGTCAAAACATTAAAAACATTTGCCTTTATTGTCGTGTGAGCGCCTATGGTTGCGAACCATCTGACTCAAGTAGTTGCGCAGGACAGATGATGGTGGACCGTGGAAGGCGCGCACGTACCGTTTCACTTTATCTATTCCACTACTTATGCGTGTATTTATTTACCTTCCTAACTAATGATTAGAATAGGTACGGCGACGCTACATAGTGCTAAGTGAAAAAAAGAGAAGACAAATTTTTTGCAGTTGAACAAGCGCAGGAGAATTGTGAGTGGCTTTAGTTGTGGAGGAAGCAAGTTCTGACGTGTGGCGTGGGACAAATATCTAATACTAGTGCGTCATCTGTTTCAAATCTTTGGAACGTCTTGGGAGACGAGCAACCGAGTCAGCCGGCCATTAGCGTAAGACTGCCTGATTCATTCGATTTATAAAAACCGGGGTCATGGAAATACTGGATCACGCGATTCGAAAGATTTGTGTCGGAGACCGGTTTGGACAAAATGTCGGAAAAAGAAAAAGTCGATTTGTTGTGTTATTCAATGGGAGAAGAAGCAGAAGATGTTCTCGCCAGGGTACTACCGGTAATCCAATATGCTGCTGGTGAAGCAAATCGACAAGAGGATTGCGATATTGTGAAACAAATCTCTGGCGAAAGTATTGGACAGAAATTCATTTCGAACCAATCCGAAGTTATCCACACCATTCCGGAATCTGTATCCGAACAAATCCTAGTTAATTCGAACCAATCCGAAAATATTTCTACTTTTCGTTCAATCCGAATAAATCCGACCTAAAACCTAAAACGATTCTCAATTCGAATGAATCCAATTCAATCCGAACTCGGATTCAATCGGATTCATTCGAATTGAAAATTCAGTGTATATCAATGTGAATTCGGATTCATTTGGATTGCAAATTTGGTTCGGATTGGTTCGTCTTGGAGTTCGGATTGAACCGGATTGAGTCGGATTAATTTTTAAACGATTTGGGTCAAACGAAATGTAGAACTTTTTTCGGATTGGTTCAAATTGACTCGGATGCAGATACCGAAATGATTCGGATTGGTTCGGGAGGAATTCCTATCCAATACTTTCGCCAGGGAGGTTTAATGATTATTTCACGCCAAAAAAGAACGTGATTTATGAACGATACACATTTAATGCGTGTGGACAACAAAGTGATGAAAATGTTGATACTTTTATAACCTCGCTATATACACTTGCTGAGAAATGCAAGTATAAGAATTGAAAAGAAGGTCTTATTCGTGATCGAGTAGTGGTCGGTGTGTTGGACAGGAAGGTGTCGGAGCGTCTACAATTGATGTCTGATTTAACGATTGAGCAAGCAGTTAACATTGCTCGGCAAGCGGAGATCCAGGCGAAGAAAAGCAAAGCCATCCGGAACGATAAAGAAGATTTGTTGGTGGTTACGCTCAATCGAAATCGACCAAACCCCAGGAGATCGAAGTACAAGGATGGTAAGCCAGCAAGTAAGGAAGATAAGCTTTTGTCAGACGACAAGTGTGGCATGTGTGATCTGCCACATCATTCGCAAGGTAAGAAGTGTCATGCGTTTAATTCGGAGTGTAGGAAATGTAAAATAATAGGCCACTGGGATAGGGTTTGTACATCTAGGTCAGTTGAGTTACTACATGACAGGTCGAGAAATAGTTCGGATTGTGAAGAAGAAGAGATATATTTTTTAGGATCAGTAGGTTCGATACGAAAGCGATCATCTAAATCTAAGCATTTTGAGTCCTTGCCCAGTCAGAAATGGATGGTCGATTAGACGTCGAATCAACGTCGTTTTTTGATGTCGAAAAATCATCGATATTTTCGTCGATTCGTCGATATTATGTCGCCCAATTCGACGTCGTAATGACGTCGAATTATTAATCGTTTCGACGTCTAATTTAATATAATTTCGACGGTACAAAAAGTACTGCTGTAGTTATGAAAACTATGAATAAGTTGATCGACACCTTTTTAATGATGACATGAGATTATATTACAAATAAAATTTCTAACGCTACGGGGTATCGAACCTACATCTATACCTGAATCTATCGCCTAGCAGTCGCGAGCCTTAACCATTGCGCGTAACCTACGAGTTGAAACTCGATGAAAAAGCCATCTTCATAAGGTAC